>JAPMOR010091719.1:374008-392916 GCA_026543865.1 Argiope aurantia | reverse complement strand
TATATATATATATATATATAATTTCTAAAATTATCTTCATTATTGTATTGAAATCCATGTAACTTAGTTGCAAAATTTTTAGCATGTTTTGAAAATAAAATATGAAACTTTTGTTTGATGTAATTGCTGTAAATCTGCATTGACGCCTTGTATATTCAATGAAAAACAAAGTTAATTCAATAAAGCTTTTTCTTTTATCGTATACTCGAGATTTTGACAAATCTCCTTGTCTTAAACTACTCAAAGACACATTTTTAGAAAATGTCAGTCTGTGTAATTGAGACAAAAATAATTAAAAAACGCTTTTAATTGGGCGGATGAAATTTGCAATACTATCTTCACACCAAATGTATAGATATCTATCAAATTTTGATCAAAATCCATTCAGAGGGAGCCTATTTGTCAAAATTTTCAAATTAAACAAAACTTTTAATAATCTGCGCCGGAAAGGGTTAACATGATAAGTACAAAACGAAGAAAGCTAGATGGAGGAAATTCAGTTTCAAATTTAATATTTATTTTGTGGACACTTGTCCAATTTTGTGCCAATTCCCAACAAGGGGATGTCTTCTGTTAATCTGTTCTTTCAAAAACATGAAAATGTGATAACTCAGGCTTAAATACATCAAATTCGCCACTGAATGTTGTGACTACAAAAATAGTTTTGTGTCAATTTTTTATTTCAATCGGTTTAAAAAACACCCGTCTAAAACAGAAATTCAATTTTCAAATATTATTTACTCCATGTTTGGGAAAATCGCCAAATAACTCGCCAAGATTCACACAATATATTCAATAAAAATGCAAAATTTACGCCAATGGTTAGTATTTCGTAATTATTGTACTCCAATGACATAAAAGGCATTTTTCGGGATATTGCCTTTATTAGAGAGTATGTAAAAAAGTTTAGAAAACCTCTCCCGCTAGTTTAGGAAGAGTTAGGAAGTTAGTATCATATGAAATGTTATTTTTACAAGCATCAGAAGAGCTATTTTGCTATGAATGAACAAAATTCATCTATAGATAGATGTAGATTTAAAAAATGGATGATTAGACATGTTGAACCTCTTTTTTTCTCAAATTTAGTGACTTCTCAAATTTAACACCTGTTAGTTATTAAGAAGCAATATAACAGTACCTACCTTACAGAAACCCTTAATAATTATATCTAAATTATTCCATGAACAATAAAACACTATATCCATTTTCTTTACTTATAAAAACTAAATTTCCATTCAAATAAGATTCCTAATTATGTTGATGCAACATGCATGAAATAAACAAAAGCTGATGTTAAAAAGGCAACAAGCTGGTAGCTACTAAATGTCCATTCTACAGTATTAAAAATATAACGAAAAAATGGCGATTGCTCGCGCATGAATAAAAAAAAACATCAATATCTTGACGTCAAAGTAGCAAACGTTATTTGTTATTACCAAAAATGATAGGGAGATAATTAATTACTGTCATCATTAAAGCTCATAAATTCATGCTATGAACCGGTTTATCTACAAAATTTTTCCATTATTTTCACTTCCTTTTAAAATACTTTGGAGCTTCGCGTTTGGAAGAGTATAATACTGAAAGACGATTAAAAATAATTCGAGAAATTGTTGAAATTTGATTTTTTTCTGTTTTTTACGTCGAATTATTTTAATGTATTAATTTCTTATTAAAAATAGTCATGAGTACTAAAAGTAATTATGTGCTAATTATATATATAATGACTTTAATATGTGAAGTTCGAAAAAGAAATATTATCATATTTTTTCGAACATATTTTTTTCACATATGTCTTTAGCAAATTTCTAATAGAGAATAACCAAATATTGGTATTGTCTAGACGTTAAACGACATGATTAATAAATTTTCATTAACATATAAGTTTTTTTTATTTCATATTTAATTTTTATTTTCTCGTATATGTAGTATAGAGAAAATACAGTAATCGTCAAAATATTCGAAATCGAGATTTTGACGACTCGACACATTTTAATCTCTCTCTCTCTGTTCGAAAAACACATTTTTGAAAAATGACGGTCTGTCTGTCTGTCTGTGACAAGGATAACTCAGAAACGCTTTAAGCTAGATAATTAACTTTGGTATTGGGACTTTATACAAAATTTGTAGATTTTATCAAATTTCTATGTAGAAGTCCACCTGTCCAGTTATTCTAATATAAGCTAACACGATAACGAAGAGAACTAGAGAAATAAAATTTGATGCACAAATTTAACATCTATAGTGCAGCCACCTGTCAAATTTTGCGCTGTATCCAAATGAGAATTGGCCGTCTGTCGGCCTGTAATTTCAGAAATGTGTAAACATGATATTTCAAAAACGCAATGATTTAAGTATTTCAAATTTAGTGTGTTATTTTATCACTACAAATATAATTCTGCGTTAAATTTTTGTTTCAATTTGTTGCGAAAAAGGCGTCTAAAATTTGATTAAATTGATTATCGGATATTACTAACACATGCCAAGGCGTAATCGCCAAAACACTCACCAAGAATATCGCGATAGATTCAATAAAAATGCTGACATCATGCCAAAGGTTATTATTTTATAGCTGTACATAGTCCACCTTACCTTACATGGTCCATATCAATACCATGGTCGATTACACCTTACATGGTCCATATCAATACCATGGTCAATTGCACCTTACATGGTCCATATCAATACGATGGTCAATTATACCTTACATGGTCCATATCAATACCATGTAAAGTGTTCTCTGGCATTACAAGTTTATTATAGAATATGCAAGAAAATTTTAGGGGGTCCACTCCAGCTGGTTTTATTTTATAACCAGCGGGATACGGAGTGTTCAAAGAAAAAGTATTGTCAAAAAATGCAGCCTCGAAATTTCGATGAACCTCTACATTTGAAATTTTCTGGAGTCCGAAACACACATTTTTAAAATTATGTCTGTCTGTGAAAACGATAACTGTAAAATGCTTAGAGCTAAAGAAATTAAATTTAGTATGTGATCTTTACAATAAAGGCTTAGATTTCGGACAACATTTTTGTGAAATTCTTTCACAGAAGTCATGTCTTACTGATTGTCTATATAATAGATAAAAAAATTAATAACAAAACGTAAGGAACTAGACATATAAAATGCTTTGCACAGTTTTAGCATCAAAATGTAGATCCATTTCAAATTTTGAAGCACTCACTCACCAAGGGGTTAAGCTTCTGTTAGTCTGTATTTTCATAGGTATGTAAATGTAATAACACAAAAAGGCAATAATTTAATTAAAGGAAATTTTATATGTAATCAGATTTCATATAAAATTCATAGTTGTATTTCAATTTTTGGTGGCAATAAGTAGAAAAAAAGTCGTCCAAAATACACATCCGGTCTTTTTTATTATGCTGAAAAGTAAAAAGCTTTCATGTGCGAGTTTTCTGCGAAAACAAATCTAAACTATCGGGATGTTCTCAAACTTACACGATGCTCACCATTATAAGCTAGAAAGAGAAAGGATAGATAATAACTTTATTAGAGAGCATGAGATACAGTTTAGGGGAACCCTTGCCATTTCAGTGAGAAGGATTTTGTTTGATTAAGATTAATACCTATTTTTGAAACTATATCGAGGTTATTTCCTGATGGATTTTCTCATTTTTAAGCATGGCTAGATGACGCAGAGAGGAAACATTCTTTAAAATTTGAGATTGTAATCATAAGAACCTGCTCCGACACTGTCTGAAGCGTTTCGATATTTTTTCTTAAGACCTGAAGACAACAGAGACATTATAAAAAATAACAAAATGTATTAAAACTAAAATTATTATTTCTTTTGAAATGCGAGCTCTGTTAAATTATCTTCTCTTCGATAGAATGGCAAATCGAAAATATGAAATGTTTTAATGTTTTGCTATAATCTTGCACACTTTGGAGAACCAATGTAAAAAAGTGTAATTTTTTTAGAATAAAATTTCTAAAAATTAGAAATTCTAACTGGGATAAAAAAATTTCTGTCCCATAAAACCTCTTCATTCCGTGCATATTTCGAAAATATTTTAACGCTTTCTTTAAGAAAATAATAGATAATCTGTATTGGGAAAGATAAGTTTGAAATTATTAATGTCTTTACACGATAAATCTTTATAAAAAAATTCATTGCCATGAAATCTAGAATTAGATAATCGAAATATGAGCTACGATATTTTTTAATATTTCAGATACGCCCTGTTGTAAAATTATAATATTACACTTTTAAATTCGATAACAAATATTTTTTCTGGAAAAAATCACAATTCTGAAATGAAATTTTAATTCCTTCTCAAAAAAACTTTGAAATTGGAGATTTTCTTTTAAAAGGATCATTTTTAGCTTTTAATTTTCTTTCTTTTTATAAAACTGGGAATTAAGCATAATCCTTTTGAGAAAATAGAATAGAAAAAAAATGAAATTGAGTGGTTCTTAGAAAAAATTTCTATAGATAGATATTAAAAACTTACCCACTTTTTCTTACACAATTTTTTTTACCTTATAATCTTTTGACAAAGCTTTAATTTTAAGATTTAAGGAAAACTTAAAAATCTAAGCTATCATATATTTTTAAAAAATATATATATTATTTACGGAAATTTAATTACAATGTGCTACAAACATGCATGTTCTATTCAAAAAAAGAAAGCAACCCAAATTATTATCTGTATTAAATATTAAATTATCTTTCACACTTAAAGATCTTCACTACAAGACATCTACACATTTTTGAAGGGAAAAAAAATTCGAACGTAACATCAAGGATGAATAATTTTAATGGTTGTTTCATTAAAAATACTCCTTCGCTTTATTAATGAGACGCTGACTCAGCGCATTATCTCAGAAATGCATTAATAGAGAAAATGACACACAGGAAAAAAAACGCATTGCTAAACAGATTTGTCATAATTTATTCAAATCATAAAATTTGCAAGATAGGCAAATTACTTGTACTTTTCAGCATTTAAACAAAGCACCTTGATATTCTCATTTGATTTTTGAAAATTTGAGCCTTCCCTAGAGAAATTGATATATGGAAATAATACCAAATTATTCTAATATGATAGTTTTCTAATATGTATAATTTCAATTATAATAAAGGTCTGTGTAATTATTTTTAATTTTTTTAAAACTCTATTCAATATTTGCTTTTCTAAAAAAAAGTAATATACAGATGTTGTTTCGAATTACTATTTTGAATATTTCAAATAATTTTACTTGCGTTGTTATTCTAAATTGCTGCATATTTATTAAAATTAATATTTTTATTGTTCATACTGTGAACAGCACAATTCTTTATATATATGCGTAATTTAATATTTTAACTTATAAATATATGAAAATTTAAATACATCTTCATCTAACTTTCATTAAAAATAAATAATTGATTCTCCGTAATTGAATATTTATATATGATATGAAAAACAAATTGTGAAGTCTATAAATATATTCTTAGATATTATCGCCCTTAAGGCAATATTAACAGTCAAAATGTTTTCATTAAAATCTCTTCCGTTACTACTTCACTGTATTGCTTGATTGAAACTAGTAATTTCTTTTCCACAAGGCTGATTTGCCATTATTATTATAAATATCACAAATCATAAAGTAAATTTCAACAAATCATTCTTAATTTTTAAAACACCCTCTAAATTAAAAAAAATGTAATCAAAAGTAAAATTATCCAAACAATTTTATTAATCATAAAATATATTACAAAAGGGGAATTTAACGCTATACAAGAGGTATTACAAAGGGGCCATAAGAGATAGAAATATCTAACAAAATAATTGGAAAAAAATGAATTGCTGGATGTTCCAAGAAATGCAGGTTCGATATTACAGACAGTCTTTTAGCAATTCATGTTTGAAACTTTAACTAAAAGCAGGAATGAACAAATGTGTTCCACAAGGTGAAAGATGGAGAAAGGGAAAATTCTTTAAATGCATATTCCTTCGTTTCCATCAGCTGAAAGAGAAACAAACATCAACAGAAGAAAAACTGCAAGAACCAAAATGTTGAAACTTTGGTCCATTTCTAAAAAAAGGGAGGCATCGACAATGCAATCATAATCTTTTTATCGTTTGGAAGAAATAATATTCGCTATTTTTAATGCATATGTATTTTTTGCTTTAATATCCACATTACAATTCTCAGACCACTACAACGAAAAGCAAGTGCAAAATTCAAGAGTAAAAAGAACCAAAAACATGGATGTCAGTGGTGCAATGAAATTAAACAGTTTCCGATTTCTACAGAAAGGTAAAGAAGCGATTACACTATGCAAATATGATCTGTTTAATTCATTTCTCAAAGCATGAAGGCTTCAGTTCGCAGTTCACTTTCTACTAGGCAGATTGAAAAATGCTCCATTTAAGGAGATCATTTATGTCTGATGAAGATAATCAGTTAAGTACATTTAGGTTAGCCAGACGCAAGGTGAAAATCGCCAAATGATTTAAAACTACACAAAAGAAATGTCGTTAAGATCTGCGCCAAATCTCACACAAATCTAACATTATAATTGCCTTGGCGTTGTTTTTTTTTCTTGTTGGGAGGGAGAAAAGACCCAGGTCTAACTTATCTGGTGACTTTCGCTTGAGCCCAGCTAACCGAAAAGTATCTCAATTCATATATTCCTGCTATAGCACGCAGCTCGGTAAAGTGAAAATTTGAAAATCCGCAACCAGTAGTCTGGCATAAACAGTAAGTGAGAGCAATATTTAATGGCAACAATATTAAAGACTGTTAGTTCCTACAATACTTATACTTACTTATTATTATTTTTATTTCTTACAATACTTATTATGAGGAAACACAAAAAAGATTCATCTAAATTTTAATAAAATAAATTCTCATTAAAATTTCAAAAACAAATCGCTTCAAGGTGTAGATTCCCATCCACCAAGGTATATATGTGAAAACTGTGGCAAATGTAAGCCCAAAAAATTTGACCTGTTCTTTACACCAACACACACATACACATTCATTTTCCGTATAAATGGAGATTCCTTATCACCTTCATAACAAAAACAAATACGTTTATTTAATTTTAAGGGATTAATTTAACAATTTAAATGTTTAATGCAAAGGTTTACTTAAGAATTTTATACTACCAAATAAATTTTAAGAAATATATATATAATTTACAAATTTGCTTAATATGTGCTAAAAAAGTATGTTCGATATAAAAAAAAAGAAAGGAAATATTTATCTCAAAATTGGATATGACATTTAATTTTTCTTTCTTTTCTTCTTTTCACTTACTCTACATCTTAAAATTATTACTGTTGCTTCATATTTATTGTATCAGAATTGTTCATTCAAGTCTATTCTAACAATTTTGCGTAAGAATATTGGAAAATTGAAATATCCTATCATATAGATTTCATTAAAAAACTGTTTTCTCTTCAGAAGCGAATTTCCATGATCGTTCAATCTGAATAAATTCAAATTTTATGTACTCCTTGAGTTTCTCTCAATTACTGCAAAACAAGCATTCAAACATTACCCGTAAGAAACCCTCCGACGAACTGCTTCACTTTATAACTTGCCTAAATAGGAAATTTAATTATTGGTAACTTAATATCATTCGAGCTTTAAAGCATGATGATGAAAAATCACACTAGCTGATTTGAGTGGATGATTCTTCAATTCATGAAAGCACACAAAGAAAGAAAACAAAGACATAAACGACAAGAACAAAACTATTTTATTAATCATTACAAGCTATTACAGAAATTGTACTTTACATTATAGTGGAAACATTTTAGAATTATGAGTATAAACCTTAATATTTAATAAATTGATTAGAGAAATTTACATTGTAATAAGTTTGAAGAAATACAGGAGCAGAACTAAAGACAATCTTTCAGGCATCCAAACTTAAGATGAAATTTGTAAGGGAAGATGGAGAATTCCGTTCCAGAAGATACAAGATGGACAGATCCAATACTCTTTAGTTTCTTCATGCCCAACAGAGAGAGACAGGAGGAACAAGCATCAACTAGCTCCGGTATATCTGGAATTGAAAACATCAAAACGTTGAAATGATTCTTTAATTTCTTCTTAATAAGTAAACGCTTCAGCGCAAAGATAAAGTTAGCATTATAAAAACGTTGTATTTTACATTGAAGGAGACAAAATTCTAATTTTTTAACATTTATTTAAAGCTTTAATTCATTGCTTCATTTCTGCATTTATAGTGCTCAGCCCACTAAAATGAAAATTAGAACTATCAACAATCCGAAGCCCAGAGTCTACAGTATATAAGAACATCAAAGGGTCGAAATTAGTTATTCTTTTTCATATCAGTACAAAATCCGTGGATATATCTAAATATTTTTTTTTCTTTCCAAGTTACAACTAAGCATAATTATAAAAGATATTTAAAGGTCATTTGAGAGACAGAAAAATAAGTCATTTCAATCAACATTTTAATCCCTCCCCCATTCAATCTGCAGTGCTCCGCCCACTACAAATGAATGAAGAATCATTTGTGATTCGTTATCTGGGATCCACTGATTAGTTATCCAGGATTTATGAATATCTGCAATGGCCCCATGAAGTCATTAAAGTCAACATTACTTCGCTAAGGACCGCCACTCATCAGCATCAACTTAGTCCAGAAAATGATTACATCAACGCGTTTCCATATTACTTGCATTTTTGAAACGTTAAAGCGCAGCGGCCATCGCCACGATAGTTTCTTCTTAATCAGTTAAATGGAATTTAACTAAGACGATCTTAAGATGCAAATCATTTAATTCAAAGTTTCTTTTCGACCCTATAACATAGACGAAAGGTATTAAAAAAAATTAGTGGCTTCCATTTATCAAAGCAAGCCGTTAGAAGGTTTAGTTTATGTTTAGAGTGATGTAGGATTCGGCAATACTAAAAGGTCCAGGATGTCACGAAATGATTAATGTCTAATGAATAAATTCATAAACACAGTTTTCTTCTTTATAGCGCTCAGCCCATTATAATGAAAGACGAGGAAATCTGCAAATCTCTGACTTGAGTCCACGATATAATACATTCACTTCCAAAAAAAGTTACGATGTCGAAGACACTATAAAAATAAGTCCTTTTTCTTAGGAAGCTTTCAGTAAACACAATTCAAGAAGATATTTAAAAGTTATAAGAATGGCAAAGTGAAGCCATATGAGTCCCATCCCATCTGTGGTGCACAACCCCCCATAATGGAAGGTATTGCGGCAAGCAAGTAAGCAAACAATTCTGTATAAGTACTTTTAGCTTGAGTGGCATCACTTTGTTTTGTTGCTATTCTATAAAACTACTTATATGCTTGTACGTCTACTTATTGTGAAGAATAAATATATGTCATACTAACGCCGTCGTCTTTCATATATGGTGCCGAAAACTCTATTTGAATCAGGACCGTGAATTCATAATTCCTGCGTTTTATGAAATAACGGCAAGATTACTTTCTTACTGAATTTTTTGTGTTCATACTTCGGATTACTGCAATGGCGACGCCGGATGAAACTGCAAACAAAATGGCGCAACTCAAGCGAAATCGAAGAACTATACGGGATAACATTACTCATTTTTCTGTTGAAATAAGTAACTTAAAAGATGATTTTTCAATTGAAGATGTGGAATATACTTGTAATCTTTTAACTACTACCTTAAATGAAATGAAAATAACGGATAATTAAATACACAATTTGCTTTCTGATGATGAATACGAAAACGATATTTTACAATGGGAAAGCTATAACAATAATGCTAAATTCGCGATTTTTAAAGCCAAAAAAAAAATAATTCAAAATAAATTAGAGCCAACTACAAATAACTTTACTGATTTGGCTATTAATAACAATAGTTTGGCGATGAATTTAAACCCTTGCATTACAATGTCTGCTATTCAATCGTATACTGTAAAACTGCCTACAATTAAACTAGAACCGTTTAACAGCGATGTAGAACAGTGGCAAAGCTTTTGGGAACAATTTCAGTCTTCCATAGATAATAATCGAAATCTTTCAGTAATTGATAAACATGTTTTTTAAGAAGGACGACCCAAACGATTGGTTAATGATATAAGCATTATTTCCGATACTTACGAAGCTACTAAAAAACTCCTTATGGACAAAGATGGCGACAAAAACAGAATCATTCAAGCTCATTTGGATTTTTTAGAAAATTTGACGCCAATACGGAATCCATCGCCGGCATCACTAAATGAAGTTTTTATTGAATGTTATAGAAGATTACAAGCTCTACGTGCCTTGGGAGAGGATGTTAATGCTTATGGCCGAATGTTAACTCCTAAAATTTGACGAGCATTTCCGGATGACATTTACCGCCGCTGGATTATTTTTGCAAAACGACAGAAAATTGCGGAAGGCGACATCACAAAATTAACACAATTCCTCTCGAAAAAGGTAGAAGGCGCACTTACAACTCCGAAAATTAGAGGTGAGCAGTCTATTCACTATGATTTTAAACCTTCCCCTGCTAACTTATATGTTAATTCCAAGCAAGAATACTACTCCAATTAAAAAACGTTCTCCATTTTGTGCTTTCTGTGACACTAACGGACAATGGCCGCAAGACTGTAACATTATAACTGATATAGATACTCTTAAGCAAAAGTTAAAAAATAGTAATCGTTGTTTTTTATGTACAAACCGTGGCCATTACGTAAATAATTGCCCCCGGAAAGACAAAGCCCGTTGCTATAAATGCAAAAAGAGGCATCATGTTTCCATCTGTAAAACTGTAAATCAGAATCCAAATTTAACTATCATTCCAGTTACTTCTACAAATAACATTGATATATTATAACTCCCAATTTACTTATCTGCAAACTGCTCGAGTATATGTAATTGGCCCAACTGGTAAAACAAAAGTAACGCGGTGACTCTTAGACGGTGGAAGTCAGTTTAGCTTCATTCATCTTAGTTTGATTGACTTCCTGCAACTGGAAATCACTAGCTCAGAAAAACTGAACCTTCAAGCATTCGAATCCATTTCAGCAAACACTGAAACAAGATGGAAAGTCAAATTTATCTTGTCAAGCATTTGGAACAACTCAAAAATAAATATACAAGCATTTGAAAGTTGAAATATTAATGCCTTTCATCCATCTACTCCCCAACCTGTCTCTTCTTTTGCTCCTAGTCAAAAGTTGAAACTTGCTGATCCATCAGACAGTTTAAACGACTTACCTATAAAAATTCTGATAAGTGCTGATTTTTATTGGACTGTAGTGCATACTAAATCTCCTATTAGACTTTCTGCGATTCATGTGTCACCTACGGTATTTGGATGGATTCTTTCCGGCAACCTTTCGTTCACTACTATAGCATATTCTTCTGTTTCTTTAGTTCACAACATTAGCTCAGAAACTTTGGTACGTGGTCTGGACGATCACACTATGAGGAAAGACGAGAAAATCTACTAATATCTGACTCGAGTCGGCGATATAATTCATTCAATTCTAAAAACAAAGTTGCAATGTCGAAGACACTATAAAAATAATTTTTTTTCTTAGAAAGTTTTCAGTAAACATAATTCAAGAAGTTATTCAATAGTTATAAGAATGGCAAAGTGAAGCCATGTGAGTCCCCTCCCACATGCAGTGCTCAGCCATCCACAATGGAAGGGAAAGGCAACCTCAGTTCTGGTGTCCTCAAAAGGTGAAAGGATAAAGAATTTGACGAAATTTTTCGTATAGTGAATGCAACATTTCTCCAACTGCAGATCTCAACCCACTGCGTTGCAACAGGAAAACGTCAACATATCGAAGTCCGATATCGCCATCAAATTCTGAATGGCAATGAATTGCAGATGTAGGATACTAACATGCTGTAGTTCCTTTTCAGGTAGTCCGAAAGTCCAGGATGTCACGAGATAGATTAATATCCGATGAATTAACTCATATACACAATTTTCTTCTTTATAGTGCTCAGCCCACTATAATGAAAGACGAGAAAATCATCAAATCTCTGACTTGAGTCGGCGATGTAATTCATTCAATTACAAAAAATATTACAACGTCGGAGACACTATAAAAATAAATTCTTTTTTTCTTAGGAAGTTTTCAGTAAACAGAATTCAAGAAGTTATTTAATAGTTATAAGAATGGCAAAGGGAAGCCATATGAGTCCCATCCCATCTATGGTGCTCTTCCCACCACAATGGAAAGGCATCCTCAGTCTTGTGTCCTCAAAAGTTGAAAAGATAGTTGATGAAGTCATTCGTATGGGTGGTGCTAACATTTCCCAATCTGCAGAGCTGAGCCCACTGCGTTGAAATAGGGAAACATTACCAAGTCAAAGTCCGATGTCCAAGTCAATTTTCAATCGCAATACATAGAAAGGTTTGTCCTCTTTTATGATCTCAAATTCGATGTTCTCTCAATTAAGTCTGAACTTGTATAAGTGAAGAAATGTTTTAATACCTTGTTATTAGCTCTTCAGATTAGTGGCAGGAACGATATTTTTTCCAGAAGGTTGTCCAATGTATTCGCTTAAAAAAACAATGTATCCGTATTATGAATTCAGAAATTATAAAAAGTCTAAAAGTTACAGGGAAAAAATGTCGACTTCAGCATAGAGAATATAAATATTGAAAATAAATAAAAGAAAGTTGTTCTAGGAAAGATGTAAAGTTCGCAGGAGATCATTACATCGAAAAGGACCTCAGTTTCTTCACTTGATATTTTATGTGGTCTCTAACCCATTTTTCGCAGTAGGATTTATAGTCAATTGGATTTTGAGGCACACATTCTAATGCATCTTCTGACGGATTGATAATGCAAATATTGACATCTGAGAGACAATCGTTGAAGAATGGGTTCGATGATATTAAGGGAGTCCAAGTGTCTCCATTTTTCATCAATCGCATTTCCTGATGTTTTTCTAGAAAAGGATTCTTTATCCCATCTATGGATTCAAAATCAAGAAATGCGATAGGAAAATGACTATTTTCAAGGATGTAAGGATTGCTGGTCATGTTGGCAAAAGGATTATTATCCGTATTGCCTTGAAAAAAATCCTCATTTGCGACTTGAGTCGTGGCGTCTTTCTTTTTAGTTTTACCACTACCAAAGCACGAAAATGGGAGACAACAAGCGAACAAATTCTTATTAAACATCTTTAGTTCAAATCATTTACTATCAGAACTTTTTTACTGACGCTTAATCGTACGGCTTACATAGTTCGATTGAAATTAACAACTGAACAGACAGTTCCAAGCAATAGTACCAAACAATGAGACAAAATACAAAAGTGAAGCGTTTATTGCTGAAGATAGCATAACAATATATCTATTTTTTTTTCTTATTGTTATAAGATAAATTTGAAATAACAATAATTAGTTTGTAATAATGACATTTCATCAATAATGTAAAAAACAAATAGTTATTATGGTTTTTTAATAAAAATATTTTTAACTGATTTTAAAAATATATTTCAAGACAAAATATAAAATTGGCATTCATTCATAACTTTCTTTGTCTACTTCAGTTTGAAATATTACATTGAATTTCAATTTTTTTTAATAAAACTACCAAAACAGGATTTCTTTTTTTTTTATTTTATTTATCATTATTTTCGATTTTTTTCTTACGCATATATTAAGTCAATCTGAGAGATACATTCAGTACGAAGAGTAAGATAACTATTAAATAAACATGTGAACCATATTGTTTGCATTTTTTTTTGGCAAATCTTTATTTCAGTCATATTATTTTATACACAATAAAGAAGCCGAAAATACTCGTGTGCGGATTTCTAAAATGAAAAATCAGTGCATTCAAAGCTTTGCCAAGTTTCATGTGAGAATATCTTATATTATGAAATGCAAATGAAAATTTCGGGGAGATTATTGCCACTGATGTGGTAAGGGGCAAGGAAAGGGGAAGGTTTGCTCTCTGATTCTAATATATGAGAGATACTGATTATGATGTCTTTCTGGGCTGTTCTGCAATTGAAAGTTTTTGGTGAATTTGGAGCAACTTTTATAATTGTAATTTAAAAAAATGTCATTGAAATAGTGATTTGTTAACAAATTTCCTCTCTGAGATGCAATAGCCTATTTTGCTTCCGACTTTAAAACAGAGTAGAAGATATTGGTTCCTTTTTTCTTTCATCTGTATGTTATATAATACTTTCTCGTAAACCTAGAACAGAGAAAATATTGTAATCATCAAAAATGAAAAATATGTTTGAAATCCGTATGAAAAATACGTTTACGCCATTTTAAAAAAACCTTGCCTCTGATAGCAACATAGTTACTGTAAAATTCTTTAACATTGGTTTAATTAACGTTTCATCGAAATTTTTAATTAAATTGCACTACAATTATTTTATTGTTGTGTATGAAATCCAAATCATTCTTTTTTGTTTTGTTTTTCCAAATATTTAGTTGTGTGATTTTCTTCCATTTTTGAAAGCTAAAAAAAAATTTATTCAATATCTCCTCAGTTTATATGAGACATAAGTAAGAGAAATTAACTCTTTGCACACGGAAAGATAATCCGGTGCATAATTATTCACTTAATTCATGGATCTGTTTATTACAAAAAAATAAATACATGAAGACGTTTTAAGTTGGATTTCCCTAAAAATAAATCTACATCTTTTTTTAAATTCTGTAGGTATTTTTAACGATTAAAATAAAATAAAAAATATCAAAATGATGCATCGTCTTGGATAGCGACTGAGAGAAAACATTCGAGAGTAAAGGATTAAATATCATGAAACTTAGAATATAAATGAATCTGAAACTTAGTTTGTAATAGCCTTCTGATGTCATTTTACTTATCTATATAAGGAGAGTTCAAATACAAAATGAGTTGGAAAAAGGATATTAAACTTATAAGGATATTAAAACAATATGATTTTAATATCTAACAGTTTGATGGAATCGTGAACATGCAGTTCTATTTAAACAATTTTATTTCAATTTAATACAACCAATATCCAATGGCGAACCAACTAGTTTCCAAAGCAAGAAAAAAGAAAAAATTGCACCAGCATTTCACACAATTCACACAACAAAAAACCAAATGCGCAATCAATATACTCGGATAAAATTCATTCCACTTACAATAAAAACATCACACCTCAGTCAACATCTCCCGTATCATTTCACAACTATGATCGATGCCTGTTTTGACAAAATGATAGCAGAGCATAAAACAATACAATTAACATTTTTTCTAAAAGAAAGATCGGAACGCATTGCAAGGTCGTTTCAAGAGAACAAAACCCAGTAGCAACATTTCCCAGTTAGAAAAGCCCCGTTGGGACACATTTCTTCGAATGACTTATTGTTTTTCTCGATTCGTAAATGTCTTAAGATCTACTACATTCTTTATTTCGTCGTCATTTGATATGTATTTTGTCTTTAATTTGAATGGATGTTTTCATTTTTCTTTTAGAAAAAAATTGCCCTATTCCAGGTTATTAGATATTGCTATGTATAGCAAAAGAGAGTTTTAAAAGAATGTACAAACCTCGTGAGTTTACCTCGTGAGTTTTAAAAGAATGTACGAACTGTGACGGAACTACTCAAACCTGAGTCAACTACATCTCTTGATAATAAAAAAAATATTCATGCATCCAGCTTTAGATATTTGGATTCATGTGTTGTGCGCCTCGACGTAGTTAAGAAACCCCTGCAGGCATCGTGTGATGGCCCTTACTGTGTATTCAAACGTACTAATAAAACCTCCAAGATTGAGAAGAATGGCAAAGAATCTACGATCAGCATTGATCGTGTGAAGCCCGCTTCGTCCGAAAATTCTCACCAGTCATCTACACCAATCATGTCGCCCCCATCAGATGTAGTTCCATTTACAAAGCAGTCAGTACTTGAGCCTTTTCCGTCGAGTTCTGAGATACCCACAAATTCTACTCCACAGCTTTATGTGACCAGATCTAGCCATTTAGTACACTTTGCCATTCTTTACCTCTAATTTCAGTGCCTGCTGCACTACCAGATGAAGGGGAGTACTGCTGTGATCCTGTTTTTATCCAGAGGAAGTAGTGATTTAAGCTGCTTGCTCGTGCCAACGGATTAATTATGCGATGTACGAGCCCACTGTATTTTTTTCTGGTTTCACGAGATTTGTGTATATTTTTACTATATATATATTCCATTAACTAAAAAGCAAAAGCTTTTTTCTTAATGTTATATGTTTGACTCAGAATGACCAAATCTGGTCCTTGTGCTATAAAACCAAACCAAATTATTAATGTTGTTACGTCGTTGAATTGAATATGTTGAGAACCAACTATATGTTCTATGTTAAGAATTCAGAAATTATCATCTTTCATTCAAGTCAAAACGTTAATGGCAATGTAGGGAATAAAAATATCGAAAATAAGTATGTGAATGTTTGCATCAAAAACTATATGCAAGTTCAAAGATGAAGACAGTAATTTGATCAAAGTGAAAAAGATCTCAGTTTCTTAAGGTGATATATTCTATAATTGTTCCCCCATTCTTCGCAATAAGTGTTATTGTCCCTTAGATTCTGAGGAACAGATTCAAGTGGACCGTCTGACGGATTGATGATACATGTAGAGCAGTCAGTAAGACAATCCTTGAAGAATGGATTGGAGGATAACAAATGAATCCAAGTTTCTTCATTTTTCATCAGGAGCAGTTGTTGGTGTATTTCTAGAAAAGGATACTTTGTTCCCCCCATAAATTCGTTATCTAGAAATGGATTTAAAAAATGCCCATTTTCATTCGCATAAGGATTGCTCATCATGTTTAAAAACGGATTAGTATCCAAATTTTGAGGGGGGGGACTGTGACTTGAATGCTGACATCTTTTCTTTTAATTTCAGCACTACAAATCCACGGAAACGGCAGACAACAAGCAAATAAACGATTTATTAAACATCTTTGCAATTTATATCATTTTCTCTCAGGATTTTCTTTTAATTCACGCTAAATTGTAAAGCTCAAATAGTTCGACTAAAATTAACAACTGAACAGACAATTCAAAACAATGTGACGAAATTAAAAAGCGAATCCTTTACCGCTAAAGGAAGCAAGTCAATCAAGCCAATTTACTCTTTTGAGATAAAATTGTTCTTCAAAAGAAGAAAAAATGATCAGTGTGTAATAATGACATTTTATTAATAATGTGAGAAAAAAAAAAACAAGCAATCAAATTCCTTTTAAGAGTTTACAATAAATGTATATTAACTGATCTTGCAAACATGTTTCACGGTACGATTTTGCAGTCGTTCAAAAGCGTTCTTCATCTATTTAAATTTGAAATAAAACATTGAATATTTCATTTTTCTTAATCATAGAAACCAAAACTTTATATCTTTCTGTAACAATTTTCAATCATTACTTTCTTTTCATTATCATGCATATATTACGTCAATCTACCAGGCACATCCAGACCGAGGTACAAGATATACCTATAAATACACTCAATTTTCTAGTAAGGATAACAGTGTTATGGAATCGAGTAACCTTCACTCAAATGACGGGACTCTTCCATGTTACTTTTCTTATATAAAGAAATATAATAAATATATAGTAATTTTATTTTATTTTTCTCATTAAATTAAGTAAATATTTAAAATTTGTCAATTTTTTTCAAAAGTTAGTAGTCCCTATCAAAATCCCACCAAATCGTGGCAGCTACATACTCTTCTATATTATATATTCGTTAAAGGTAATAAGAAAATCGAAAACACCATGTTTCTCTGAAGATAATGATACGATTACGTATTTCTTTGTTATGGAATAAAATGTTGCAATTTTTTTATTCTTCTTTGTTCTTTAGCAGAGTAATTTAAAATAACGGCTGATCGAATGTCATGATTAGCTAAACAGTACAGGATGCAATTATAATACTGAGATGATACGTGCAGTTAAAAAGATACATTATTATACGTTTTTTTATTCGCTGTTGAAATAATTGCTCGAGCACTTTCATTTGTCAATAAATCAGAAATATAAATATTCTTTTGATAAATTTGCATTTTTTTCTGTTTTTGAAAAATTATGGAGGATTTATCGGTGAAGTCTAATTTGTTGAAACAATATCCTATTCTTCCAACAGCACTTCAAATTTTTGAAAGGCGATAACTTGATTAGTTTTGAACTCTTGAAACACCATCATATTTTTCGATCAAATTTGCAAATTGTGGGAAAAAAAAGGTCTTTAAAATATTCCTTATTTGTTAAAGACGGTATGAGATATTAATTTGCCTAGTCATAGTAAAAAAAAGGCTTCATTTGAATTAAAACAATTCTTTGAATTAATTTTTTTTAATTCAGTAAAATTTTTAGCATTTTCGTTTTAATTTGTATGACTTTGAGAGTAATTTGGTTTTTATTGTGTTTATGATAATTGGTTCAATTGTATTTGAACACCTAACACTTCAGACTCTTTGTTTAAAACACTTTTGGGACATAAAAAAAAACTTCATTTTAATTGGAAAATCCAGACAAAATCCATTTTAAAAGATTAAAAGGATTTTGAACGCTAATATCTCTTAGCAAAAATTTCGAATAAATATTTGATTAAATCCAATTACTGAATAAATCAAAATAATTACGTGTCAATGAATATTTTTTCTGGTAATTATGCCTACATGTTGAACTTATAAAGGAAAGGAGATTTTTGCAATGACATGTCCTTTAATTCATTGAGGAGTTCAATTAATTGCATAACAACTTTTTAATATTTTTGCCTTATTCGTGCAAATTGGCTGTGTTTTGATTTTTTTAAGCTAGAAAATAATTTTCAATATCCTTTCAAATCGAGATTTTGTCGCAGCTTGAACTATAAATCTTATCTTTTATTATGTGCGTGCATGCGTGTGTGTGTGTGTGTGTGTGTCTGTGTGTGTGTGTGTGTGTGTGTGTGTGTGTGTGTGTGTGTGTGTGT
>JAPMOR010091719.1:330258-373998 GCA_026543865.1 Argiope aurantia | reverse complement strand
GTGTGTGTGTGTGTGTGTGTGTGTGTGTGTGTGTGTGTGTGTGTGTGCGTGCGTGCTTAGCTTTCTGACGTAATGAAGAGAAGAAAGTAAGTAATTTGGACTTGTCAGTGTTAACCAAATAGCCACAAAGCCAGATATAGATAAATAAATTTAATATCAAAACAACTCACTGAATTTAATTTTAATTTCATTTATACATACAAAAACATGCATGCCCAAATTCTGGTTTAAAAGTATATATACAAATACACACACATACACAAGCGCAGACAGATGCATACTCAAATATACACAATCGTCATCGGATAATGACGAAGATTGAAAATCTTCGACGAATTCGTAGAGAGCTCAAAAAAGGAGGAAATGATGAAAAAAAGGATATATTTTTTCTTTATATTTAATTATTAAACTGTTTAAGTTAAAAATGTATGTTAGGTGGATAATTGCCTCATTATATAGAAAGATTTTAGGATTAAATGTTTTTTAATAACTTCTCTTCCTTTAGAAATTGAGAATCGAGAAATAGTCTCGAAACTGAAAATAACATCTCACCATACACGTTTAAGAAGATATCGAGTCCTGCTTATTAAATGTGTAAGGATTGCATGTTCAAGTCGTAATTCCACCTGATATTCGTCATACATGTAAGATTATCCCCAACTTAGACAAACGGAATCTGCTTTCCGGCATAACAATATGATTTTTTTCCTATTAATCGTGTTCACCTGTTGAAGAAGGGATGTGAAGAAGTAATTAATATAAACAGAAAGACTACTTATTGTTAGATCAAGCTAAAATAAATATCTATCTGCTATTTTGATATAAATACAAAGGTCCATATTCCAATGTCAATCATTTTAAGCTGTAGTATTTTCGAGTTATCACTTTCAAATGCATACGAATAGACAGATCGAGAGACAGTCAACTCTCGCAGATTTGACATACAATTTTACATATATTTTTGATGATAAAACTATAAGCCTATTGTTCTCCCTACAGGTAGATGTTATTTCAGTTCTTACACATAAGCTAAATTCTTGTACACTGGAGTGGGAGAAAGTTCGTTTATCTGATCTGATGTCTGGAAGGGGAGGGTGTAAAATAACAGCGGCAAAGCTATATATTGGTAATTAATTCCTTTCTGGGATCAGGTTGGATATCATAAAGTTCTCCAAGATATCAACGTTTTCCTCCCATGTATTGAAATTGCGCATAATATGGTAAGCAAGCAGCTGGTCAGTGGAGATGGTAAGCAAGCAGCTGGTCAGTGGAGATGGTGGCTCATATATATTATTGATTCGAGATATTATATGTTGAATCATGCTTGAAGTCATTTAAAAATAGACTTATTTATTTTATTCTTCTTTTTCCTTTATGCTTTAATACCAAAATGAAAGATGTATTGAAAATCCAGTGGCTGAATAACAAAATAGTTCAATCAGTTTTAATACTAGTTCTGAGAAGTTTGTTTTGTATTACTTAAATCTTATTTTAGTTTCTCCCAGGCTGTGTAATCCAGAAACATCATGTTAAGCACACGGAATGATAAAGCGCCTATCAGAGAGATTTTTAAAAAATATATATAATTAATTAGCAAGTAAGCAAGATTTGAGGGTGGGGGGGGGTCGCTGTATCTTCTGGAAATATTATAGCACGAACATATAATTTTTATACCTTTTACATACAAAGTATAGAGAAAGAATTTTAATTGTTCAAAAATTTTAGTTCAAAATTTCAACAAAATTTTAAATTTTAGAAGGGGGTAATACCTTTATTAGAGAGTGTGAGAACGTCTTGGGGAGGTTACTAGTTCTATTTTAAAATCAAAAATATATTTTTAATGACGTCAACATAAATGTCTTGCAATATTTTAGTAAATTTCTGGCAATTTTCCTTATGTTGGCGCAGCATAGTCAAAACAATGGCTCTTGAGTCAGAAGAATCCGAACAAAAAAAAATTCTGGCTCTTTTTTACACATAATTTCTTTTTTAATTTAAGAAAATAGATTTAATCGTTTCTAGGATATCTAAAACGTTTTCATCATTTCATTTAATGCTTAATCATGTTAATTTTTTCCCTCTTTGAAAGCTGAAGAAAGATTATGTATATTATTTGCGCAGTTTATATGCGTAATCAGAAAGTGAATTCTTAGTCCACAAAAGATATTGCGCAATTATGAAATATAAATATGCTTTTAATGACATGACAATATCGTGGAGCTTGACTCCCTTAGAAAATTCATATCCGCATTATATACAAGACATATGTATAGCTATTAAAACAGTACAATAGCGCTTTATACATATCAAAACATGCTTTTTTAAAAGAGCCTTGAATAAGCTGTGAATAAGAGCTTTAATTCAAATCAATGACCAACTTGTAGCCAAAGGAGTTATATATCAATAAAAAAATGAAAGATTATCTGCAAAAAATTATTTCATTTGAAAGTACAGTTTAAATCTTCTATCGATGAATATTCGGATAGCTCTTCATTTAATGTTATATTTTATAGATCCTTTCTAAAACATGATTATACACAGTTTGTTCTGCGCTCACAACTATTCTTCAGTCCTATATCAAGGTAGACATTTATATTATACTGCATTTTCCTTTTCTCATATAATAAAAGATTTTTTTTCCTTTTCTATTGAAAATCCATTCCATTAATCTCAGCTATCTGAATAAAGAATCGTTTCTTTTTGTACAAACGTACTCGATTCTTATAGTACTCTGGAAAGAATAAGAATAATCTAGACAAGAGAGGACAGTCCCTCAAGAGAGTTAAACCCAATTATCCTTTTTCTGAACGAAAGCCCTCTTCGGACACTTGAATCCTTCATGTTCGACCCTTGAGGGAATGTCGGACGCTCAAATGGCCAGAGATTTGCGACTAACAGATCAGTAGTTGAAAGATTTGATTCGACATTTTCGCCTAGCTGAATAGCAGTGAGATTTTCTCTTAATGTTACACGATAGAATTTCGAGGCTTGAGGTTACGAAAGATGTTCAGAATAGAAAAATTAAATTATTTATAAAGACAGGGGTGTTAAAAATCTCTGCATATTTATCGTAGATACTTTCAGGTTAATATGATTTGATTTATATCATTTTAAAATTTTTTAATGTAAAAGTAATTTTAATAAAAAAATTCAATAGATTTTTTTTGTAATTTATTCATTTTTAAAATAACTAATGCAACTAATTTTTTTTATAAATATCCTTAAAAATTTTTAAAGGAACATTAAAAGTGAGTCATGAGTCCAATTAAAGAATTAGTTACAAAAATGTGAACACTCATTTCTCTAAGCAATATAAAAGCCAATGTATTTTTACTTTCTCATATGTGAGGCATACAGAAAAATACCAGTGTCATTCACAAAAAAAAAAAAAAAAAATTGAAACTCAAGATTCCAAATTCTGTTGTTGTTACTTATGGCACTTTTCAAATCCGTTGACGAACTGTCAGCGATTTAAGACAAGTGTGCAGTAGCTTCTGAGGGCAAAGGCCCCTGAGCACCCGAGGGCAGAAGTCTGACTTCTGTCTCATATAAAGGTAACACACACATTCGCTTGCGCAACCCTTTTTTCAGGGTGGCTCTTTCACGGATTTCACAGATAGAACACAGGGGAGAGAACAACCATGCCCGAACCAGACTCGAACCCAGGAAGTCCAGATCAGAGGGAAGACGTGCTGCCCCTAGTCCAGGTCACCGGCTAACTCCACCTTCTAAACCTACCGAGTTCAAAAACACATTTTTGGAATTATTTCTGTCAGTCTGTGACAAAAATAATTCAAAAATATTTTCATCTGGACAAATAAGATTTGGCATATGATCCTTAGACCACATTTGGAGATTTCTACCAAGTTTTGAGCGAAATCTATTGGAAGAAATTTTATATGCTCATCTGCCCAAACACAAGACAAATAACGATACTAAACGCAAAAATGGACGCTAGATGGACAAAATTTCTTACTCAATTTAAGCATCTAAAATATGGACTCATATTAAATTTTGAAATCAAGTAAGTTTACAATTTTACCATTTATCAGATTCGACACCCGCATGGATACAAACGTGATAACTGAAAAGTGCAAGGAAATGGATAAATGAATATTGATATATGATTTCTTTCTTATTATTAATTTGTTAATTGTGATTTCAGTCAGGAGAAGCTAAAGGCCTACCAAATGCGTAATTTATTTCATTCATTATACTAAGAAACAGAAAATGCTCATATACGAAATTCGAAATAAAACAAATTCAACACTTGAGGCGTTCGCGGCTTTGCTAAGTTTTTTGATGGGATAACACATTTATTATGTACGAAAAAAGAAAATTTATGGGAGACAACTCCCTCTGTTGAATGAACGGACAAGGACGGGACAGGGTTTGGCTCTCTAGTTCTAATTTATGAGATATAGAATATCATGTTTTTCTGGGCTGCTCTCTTGCACATCGGAAATGGAAATATTTGTGGTGAAATTCGGAAAAATGTTTATAATTGTAAGTGGGTGAAAATGTCATTTATTTGAAATAGTAATTTGTTAACAAATTTTCTCTCTCATATGTAATTGCCAACTTTGCATCTTACATTAAAACAGAGTAAATGCCATTATTCTTTTTTAAATTATTTCGTCAAATCTAAAAGAAAATATTTATTTATTCACTGAAGCCATGCAATGTTTTCTACAGACCACATTTATATCGTTTCAATGTGAGTTCTATACTTTATAATCCCGATATTTTATAAGATAAAGGCTTTAATGTAGTCCGAAATAAATAACTCAACCCTTCCCTATTTGTTACAACATTTATAGCAAAATGAAATAAATCAAAGAATTATTATATGAGACCATTTAAAAAAACACTTTTCTTTTAAACGCACTTTTATAACTTTGCTAGGAAAGAAATTGTTTTAATAACTCTGTTACATTTTTTCTACTTTTTTATTTTTATAATAATTTTAGTTGCTTTCTAGAGATTAACTATTTGCCCACCATATCAATAGTATTAATTTAATCTGGTCAACCAACTACATTTTAATAAACCAAACGAAAATTTTATTCTAAATTATATTCGTACAATAAATATAGAAAATTCTGACTTTTAAGTTATACTCGCAATATGGCAAAATTCATTGACAATTAAAATTGGCGTAATCGTTCCATTTCTTGAAGCTGGGGGCTCGATCAAAGTTTGATTTTGTGATATATCGCGCAACATTACGAATATGGAGTGTAGACGACCATTGACAGTGTATCTTTCGATCAAAAATCTATCATATGGAATAAAAGTGCAACGATAAAACAACTGGGCTCAATGGGTACAGCAACTCTGGCAGGAAATTTTCGGTGATTTATCCCCATAGAGAAAAGACGATTAATTTTTTTGTTTTTGTTTTATCCCAAAAATGAAGATATTATTTATAAAGTAGATATCATATGAAATAATAATAGTTAAAACTGAATCAATCGTTAAGGCTAATTTGGATTTGGATTTTTTGGATTTTATTGGCTCAAGAGCCATGGTGTTGTTGATTATGCTGCGCCAAACTGTATTTTTTCTTAGGATTAAAATATAAAATTTCAGTTATAAAGAGCAATGCAAAAACATTTGAAAAAGATGACGAATACTTAAATATGGAGATAAAAACCTATTGGTTTCAAAAAAGCAAAAAGATGAGCGTGTGGTGTTTCCTCAAGCAAAAGAGAAAATGTGAAGTTGCTAAAATGTATATATATATATATCACAGACATGATTGAATTGCATTGCGAACACGTTGGTGCCTCTTCTCCAAAAAGTAAATGGTGATGGGTGAATCTAGTGTGACCTATGCGCTAACGGGTTAAGATTGTGTCTGTTTTTCTATTTGGAAGACATGGCCAAGGTTCAACACGAGGTTTAACAGTGCGAAGTTTGTTTTCTTTTAACAGATCCCATTGCGTCTGCCATTTTGGGACGTAGAGAAGAGTTATGTGTTTTTTAAATCACTCACAAGAGTATTAATATTTGCTGTAGTAGTAGCCGATTTGGTAGCACTGTCCGCCTTCTCGTTGGCCCCAATAATTACATGAGAAGGCACCCAAAATATAAAAATAGTGAATTCACGAGAGGAAAGTCTATTAAATAGGTTTAAAATCTTAAAAACCAAAGGATGATTTCTGGAATGAAGATGGGATGATTTTAGAGACCGTAAAACACTTAATGAATCGGTGTAAATTATATATTTATCTTTTAGACTGTCGAATATTTTTCTAGAGCAAATAAAACAGCAGTTATCTCCGCTGTGAAAACTGAAGAGGAAGGATGGATTTTAAAGGAAAAGGACTGCATATGGGAAAACAACAGCAAGTGAGACGCTATCTGATATTTTTGATCCATCTATGTATATTGCAATATAAACATTATTAACATTAAAATTTTTTTCTATAAATAGAATCTAAAGTGTCAGATTTGGTAAACCCTTCAGATGGATTTAGTTATTGTATATTGGGAATTATCCATGGGGGGGGGGGAATATTGTCCAGTCGGAATGTTGCACGTAGGTGAAGTAGATTTAGGACCTTGAGAATATTATGAATTCTAGTAAAATATACAGGTATAAAAAATTTCCTGTATTCGTGTTAAGAGCCTTATGGTGAATAGGTCTAATTTCTGTAAAACTGTTTTTCTGGCTGACCCGTAAATTACACAACCATAATTCAGCTTGGATAGAACGAAAGCTTTGTATATTTTAAACATGGATGATCGATCTGCTCCCCAAGCCGTAGTTGATAAAACTTTTAATACATTTAACGCTTTTTCACATTTTTTCCGTAATGCTTTTACTTGAAAAGTGAGCACCTAGGTTAATACCTAGAAATTTAACTTCATTTTTGAATGGTATAATTACTTCATTTAGTTTTATTTCAGAAGTTTTTGAAGTCGAAATGGTAAAAATATTGGCATTGCACCATTGGGTAATTTTATTTACTGCAGTTTGCAATTGTCTCCTTCAATAAAATACATATGTATCCCTGTACAAGAGATGTACAGGTCGTCAACATATAAATAACCTTTAAATGAAGGGGGAAGTTGCTTTAAAATTTTATTAATTTTTAAAATAAAAAGAGCCACACTTAAAAGGCTACCTTGAGACCCTCTTCCTGAATATAAAGTCAAAGTGTATTCCTATTCTATTTTAACACGAAACTTCCTCAATTTTAGAAAGTTTTGAATAAAGATGGGTAAGTTGCCCTTTAATCCAAGATCATGTAAATCCTTTAAAATACCAAATCTCCAGGTCCGTTCATACGTTTTTTCAGTATCAAAAAATCGCAATCAGATGCTTCCTCTGTAAAAAAGTCAAACGAATATCAGTTTCTAATGCTATCAAAAGTACCCCGAACTTTCCTAAAACCACTTTGATGAGAATGAAGGAAATGATTAATCTCCAAATGGTAAACGAGTCTTCGATTAATCATTTTTCCTAAGAGCTTGCATATACAACAAGTCAAAGCAACTGGACGGTAATTTTCTGGGTTTTTAGGATCTCTTCCAGATTTCAATATCGGGATTACTATAGCCTGCTACCAGATAATAGGAAAATACTGCTCATTTTAAATACGGTTGTACAATAATAGTAAAGCTTTTGGGGATTCGACTGTCATATTTTTAATCATGGAATAGTTAATTTTGTCGGGAGAGTCACAGACACTGGCAAGACATGATTGGAATTTAGAAAAAGTAAAATTACAATTATAGGGTAAATCAACTCGAGAATAAAAATTTATATTTTATTTTTCTGCTTTTCTTTGAGAATTTGAAATTGGAAGAGGGTAATTCTGGATGCTATATGTAAGTGCCAGGGTCGAAACAATAGAATTTGCTTTGTCTTTAAGAGATGATAATGTTACTCCATTATGAATTAAAACAGAAATGTAGCTTGATGTAGAAACACCTGATGCTCTCTTTACTTTATTCCACAGCTCGTGGCTTGAAATCTTTGAGTTTATAATGGAACAAACTTTTGCCATGAAGGTTTTAGTTTTCGACGTTGCATTCTCCTCGAAACTCCTCTAGTCTTTTTAAAATAAAAACAGTTCGACGCTCTCGAGTATCTTCAGAAGATACCCCATGCTTTCCGACGTTCTTTATATGCGTGTTTGCATTCATCGTCTCACCAAGGTTTGTTTTACTTTTCTGTTTACCGGATGATTTCGGGATTGAATTATTTGCTGCCTCAATTATAACATCAACTATGTAATTTAGTCCACAATCTATGGATTGGATTATATCGAGTTGAATATTAGATAAAATGGTGAAATTTTGTCAATTTGCTGCATTTCGGATGTATTTGGATGGACGGGAATGATTATTTCGGTTGTATTTATTGCCTGAGATGTTAAAGCTGAAGGATTGACACTTTAATCGTTCTACTATTTTATATATAAATAATGTACATTTTACAAAATCTTGAATTTAATACCTTCTCAAACTCCCTATAAAGTGATAACTCTAATACAAAATTTAAATTTTATATATTAATTGGTTAAAAATTATCATTTAAACAATTAATATAATATTTTTTGATTCTGTATTATTTGATTTTGTTTTGAAAATATTAAAATAGTATATAATCATCGAGAACACAAAGCGTAGAAAATTTCGAAACACTACGATATCAGAAAGTGAATGCAATTCCATTTTTACAGAGTCTTAATTAAATAAGAGTAAGTTTAGCTAAATAAAAGTATATAAAAAAGTATAATATTTCTTGTTAGTTCAATTCAATTTTTTTTATCCAATGTTTTTTATCGTCAATTGAAACGCACTCTTTTCATCTCTACCATCGTAACAAAGGTTCCGTTTTTTCCAGCTTGAAAATTTTTAATCAGACAAATCATACTAGACAGAAAAAAAGTAATCAAAAAATATATATTGTCAAGACAAAAGATTTTCTCGCGAGAATTAAAACTAATTATCCTTCTTCTTTAAGAAAGTTCTTCAATAAACACACTCATTCTTCATTCTTGTCAAGAAACAGTTCTTAAGGGAATAACGGACACTGCAGAGGCCGAAGATCAGCAAACAAAGTATCCTATTTCAGGGATTTGAGTTTAATGAAATTTGAAATCCTATAATTATCACAAAATGGAATTACTTGATTCGATTAATCCCAAGGTGATTTAGAGGCAAGTATTATACCAGATTTACCAAAGAATTTAAAATCTTCTGTATAAATCGGAAGATAATAATTATATTTCTTAAAAATATATCGGTCTCATTGAAAGTTTCTTTTCCGATTCAAATCTTCTACGTACTTATGTAGCAGAGATTTCTCTAACGATAAGTATTATATAGTCTCTATAATGATAATTATATGATTACATGATAACAGTATGAGAGTATATGATAATGTAGTGTATGATTTCTATAATGATAACTAATTGATAATATAATGAGTTATCTTAAAGATAAAGGATAGAACAGAACAATTGCAATCAGTCTCATTTCTAATCTATTTGGCTAAAATCTTTTATGGATCCTGAAGCTAAAGCGTAGTTACTACCCATGTGCTGTTCGTTTCAAGACCAGCACTTTTGGTCGATTTTACTCCTCAAAGAGGTGATATGAAATGATATACCCAAAATCTTTGTAAAGGTTTGGTTTTCGCTTCTGTCCCATTAAATACATTTTCTTTCATTTCCCCTCCCTCCCTTTTGTCGAAATAAACGCGTCCTTGCGCTTGCGCATAAACAAGGAAAATTTGCGTATCTGAGAATAGACAGCAGAAGAAAGACTAACTGTACTTGATGCATTGTATTTGTAGGGTGTTCTGCACCCTGCTTTAATAAATACAGCTGGCTAATGGCGTGGTGATAGACAATTGCTTAACTGTAAGACATAATAATATGATTAATAATTAATTGACATGTACTAATAATTAATTATTTAAATATGGTTTCCTTGTCAATTTATGTAAATAATGTCATGTAAATAGTAATTTCTATAAAGTCAGCTTACCTTAAAAGTCTGTTCATTTTAAAAACCCAGAGCACTTAACCTACATTTATGATTTTGGTTTCAGGATTTCATGCTAAATATCAATCATCTTGCTCGTAGCATTTTAATTTATTTTCATCATATAGACATAAATATAATTTCAAAAAGGGCTTGTTCGAACTCAAGAAGGTCTAAAAATACGTAAATTCGTCAAAATTTAGAATTTATTATGTTTTGGAAGATTGCAACACTTTTTCTATACATCTTTTAAGAATAAGAAAATTAAAAGTTAATAATTATGCATTGAATGTGCTTCCAATTTGCATTAAACAGTGATTTGTTTAGTGTTTTTCAATTTGATAAATGGTCTTAAGATATAAATTGTAGATAGTTTTTAAACATTCAAATTCGATTCAAGAAATCCAATTACTTTTGTAAGGAATTACGAAACTATATTCCGTAAAAAGCACGAAGCACGGGTGGAAAAAACACAACTGATTTGTACAGAAAAAAACAGCACTTGTAGAAACTCACAACACAAGTGGACACAAAGCGGTAAGCAGAAAATACTTCAGTGTAAACAATCAGAGGTCTCGCTCTATCCACTCCGCTTTTTATAGTTCCCAAACAGGGTACAGAATTCCCTAGAAAAAATCTACAACTCCGGCTTCTAATACAGATATCACTATAATCCTTGCATTTTCTTGAGATCATTTTTTATCGTCAATTCAGTAATTCACTGACCTGGTATTGATTTAACATCCAATAAAAAATCCCTAAATTTATCTTCCTTATTATGAGATTAATTAAGCAGGGAAGCAAATTAGAGATTCATATTAACTCTTCTATTTTATTGAACCAAGTGCAAAAATTAAAAGTTGCATTTACGAAATATTTTAATACTTCTAAGCTATACAAGGAATTCGTTATATTGAGCAACCACTTGAATTATGATTAACTCCCAATACTAATGTGTACTAATGCTCTGTCTATTACCATTTAGTATACACGTTTTTAGATAAAATATGTTGCAATTTTTAAAAAAATATATTATTTCTCTGTTCTCTTATCATAACTACTTTCCTCTAAGGAAGGCAGCAGATTAGAAACTTCGATCATTATTCCTCAAATATTTAAGAAACTAAAATATAAAGTTTATATAAATGATAAACACAAATAATTAAAAAATTAATGGATTTGACACATTTTTTACTAACAAAATAAATCATTTTGTCATTAAACTGCCTACACGCTTGAAAGAAGGATTTATTTTGCAAAGAAACATATTTTCATCCGATAAAAGATGTAAAAAATATTTATGGAAATATTTACATCGAAGAGAAACTCTTTCTTTTAAGAGAAGGATCTAAGAATGTTCACTCCATTTTCAACGCCATTATTTCACTGTAACCGTAGCCCTACTTGTTATGTTCGTGGAAGGACAGCAGATCGAAAGCTTAAGCACTGTCCTTCAGATACTCTGAAAGACAAGAATAATGCGCTGTTTTCGCAGAAAACTTCTCCAGTGCAGCCGAAAGAAAAGAAATTTTTTTGGGGACGCGTTGAGATGTTGGGAAACAAAATCTGTAATTGGACATAGACAGGGAAGGTTTTCTAAGAGAAAATACGGCGGGTAAAGAAAGGTTTTCTAACCTTCACTTTCGATGTCCTATAATTTGAAGTTTTTTCACTACCAATACGCTCTAAACGGAAAGCAACCGGGTAGTTATTGATGTGTTGTCGTCGTCAGGGATTCAATATTTTTTTGAAAGAAGGCTTGATTGTTTCCTTTTTCAAAATTTTGCTATCCAGCTTTTCATGTTTATAAAAGATGTCAAGATTTTTTTAAAGTTTATTTTAGGTCTAAAGGAGGGTTGAACTGCGTTTTGTCTTGTAAATACAATAGTGTTTACATGTTAAGAAAATTTATCAGAAAATCAATGGTGGACTTCGTGAATGATTGTTTTTAGTTTTCTACTTAAATAATACATACTCATAAAAAAAGAATTTTTAATATTAATAAAGAAGAATGTATGCATGTGTGTATGGGCACTCAGCAGTCCAGACCGTTTGACCTACTATCAACAAATTTGTTTTAGGTCGAAAAGAAGATTGAAAACTATTGTGTTTAAAAGTCAAACAAAACTTATCAAAAAATCAATGGTGGACTTTGTTTGAGTGTTTTTAGTTTTTTACAGAGATAATACATACTCAAAAACAATTAATTTTTAATATAAATAAAGAAGAATGTGTCTATATGTGTATGGGCTCTCTGCAGGCCAGACCGTTTGACCTACAATCATCAAATTGGGTATGTCGATACTACTACGTTCAGTATTGGCGAGGTGGTCGGATGTACACAAAAAGAAGTCTTCAAATTGGGCAAAAATATTTACTGGTGGGTAGAAATGTGCCTCTCGGAGCATTTTTTTAAATTTTTATTAATATTCAAAAACGGAAAAAAATAGAAAAAATGAATGAAATGGTATTATCTGTACTTTGTAATGCATCGCATGTTTTTATCGTAATATTTATCATAAAAAAGTTTTGAAGCAAATAAAGGCTAATGTTAAATCATTATTAACACAGTTTTATAATTATTTTTGTCTTATTTATGGAGAGAATCAGACTGAAAACAGTAATCTAACAGCATCCGAAGCTGATTAAGCTATCTATCTTAAGAATAATTCTTAAATCAAATATTTGTAGAAAGCAATTACAGCAAAGTTAAATAAAATTTCCAGGTAGTGCTATAAGGTCGAAATAAGTAAATAAAATATGAAATGATTCTTATATAAATCCTTATATAAAAAATTTAGTAAAATAAATATATAAAATTATTATATAACTCATTTTTTATCAAATGTTTAAATGCTTTTGAAAATTATTTTTACACAGAATACATTAATATTAAGACTATTAAATTAAATTACAAGAACTTCAACAAAATATATCTGAAGAATAATAACTGTGACATTCTTTTAACGCCCCTTTCTGACAGTTGTAACTAAAGCTGTTTTAGGGAAGAATCTCATCATTTTGAACCAAAATCCATTAAAGAGAATGACATCTTAGCAGGCATATTCTCCAAGCTTCCCTAACGCTCCAAGTTCAGGATATTCAATCTCAAACAAAAGATTCAAAGTATGTACATTAGAAATTAGATAAAATAGTGATTGTTCAATTTATTGTATCTTGAACACTTGATTCTCGTCTCTAATGCCAAAGCAATAGTATGAAATAAACTTTGAATAAATCTTCATAATTTTTAAAGTAACATAACTTTATTTTGATATTTTCCAAATTTATTCATCAACCAATTCAAATAAATTTTGATTCCATACTAACGCTTATCACTTGTTATACTAAACACGAAAAAAACTGATTTCATTATTGCATAATATTTATAAGAATTTTGGTGATCAGTTAATTCGTTGGTATTAATATTTGGAAAAACTCTTAGTTAAGTGTCTTACGTATCTTGGTCTTATTGACTTCGTCTGTGAAATATTTTCAAATTACAAATTTTAATAGGCATTTAACTCATACTATTTTAGAAAATCTTACATCGTTTTATCATAGTACTATGTATTTCAATAATTTTCTTTTTATATTTTTATACATACAATTATATCAAAGATTAACAGCATTTAATAATAGAATTTTCAAATTTCTTCTTAAAAATATTAAAATTTTGATTAAATTTTATTAATTAAATTTCTAATTTCAAAACATCAGAAGAACATATTTAAGTACGAATGTATGCATTAAAATAAGAAGCACTTATTTTTAAAGTTGATAAAATACACAGAGAGAGTGAGATTCCTTTATGTATTTCATTTTTATTGATTTAATTTTCATTATTCCATATTCTTCCATTTAAATGAAGAGTGGACATGCAATGAAAATAATTATTAAACAAATTTATAATCTTAAAATCTTTTGATTCCTAAGTTAGATTGATTAAAATAATAAACTGTCTTGATGATGAACTTTTCTCTATCTTAGAATTAGATTAATAATAAATTGAAACCTCAAAATTATTGTAAAAAGAATACATTATTTCGTTTATAAAGAATAAAAAATTCCACATAAGCAAACAGTAACACATTCCGTGGTTTAGAGCAATCAATAACATGATTAAACTAAATAATAAATTTACGCCGTCAAACTAAAAATTTTCTTTCAGGTTACAGGCATAAAAAACAAATAAAAGTTACAAATCTTAGTAAAAAAAAATTTTATAAACCTAACAATCCTATCAGATTACATTAATTAAAGAATATTCATCTAGTGGTAAAATATCTGAGCTTTAAATCTAATTTTCCTGGTTCGATCCAAATACGATCAATCCATTTCACGCACCTTGAATATTTTTCCTGGCATCCAGAATGGATGACAAATTGGTCCACCAGATGTCATAAATTACCTGATTCATCCCTCAGCGGAAGATTAATCGTCAATAAAAATTTTCTGGCATTAGAATCATGAATCAAGTTTTCTGCATCCGGAGTGAATGTATCCTCTAAAAAAGGAAATGTAATTAAGGGAATAGGAATCGTTATAGAGGATCAGGATAAATTAAGAGTAAATTGATTTTTTTTCCACTTTCTTTTAATAAATATTGGAGATTTTCAGAAACTATGAGGACACTAAAAGGGAGTAAAAGAGAATCTATTTTATTTTTATTTATACTAGTTATACATAAATGTCAGAATCTGATGAATTACATTTTATCATATCAAATGAAGCTATTATTTTAAACAACACCATAAAAACAGAGATTTCTGATTGATTAAGTGAGCTCACAAATTGGCGAAATCGGACCAGTTCATAAGGTTAGGTCAGCACAGTTTTATTTTATGATACTTCTCGAAAATTGACGGCATTAGGAGTAGTAACATACACATCATAAACTTTCAAATAAAATAAAAATTGGTAAACTCGGTATAGTAATTGTGGTTAGGAGATTCTTTCACGTTTCTTTGTAAAGATAAAATGTTTAGGAATTAAGTGAAAAGTGATCTTTGATATTTCTGTTGGAAATGACGTAAAATGGGGAAAGTGATGCATGCAGGAACTCTGGGTTTCAAATTAAATAAAAATTGGCGAAATTGGCAGTGTTCGAGTTATTATTGGCGACTTTCTTTGTAGACATTGTGCAGTGAAGTAACACCTTTGAAATGACTCCTGAAAATGGGAGCGAGATAGGAATATAAGCGCAATTGATTTAGAGTACCTTTTAATCCAAAAACAAATAAAAATTTATGAAATCGGTGTAGGAATTGGGGTAAAGAGAGTCTATAAAGTTTCTCGTAAAGATAAAGTATTTAGGATGTAAGTGAAAAAGTGTTTTCCATGTTTCTGTTGAAAAGGACATATAATGACGAAAGTAATGAATGCATATGGGTGAACTACTATATGCTGCAAAGGAAATACAACTTAGCAGCTGGCGGATTATGTCGAGTTATTCTAGCGTCCTACTTCATAGACAATGTGCAGTGAAGTAATGTCTTTGAGATTACTCTCGAAAATGGGCGCAGGATGGGAAGATAGACGACTGTTGCTAACGTATCTAGAATCAAAAACGTTTATATGAAATAAAAATTAGCGAAATCAGACCAATCAGTGTTATTTATTTGATTTTGGCAATTTTTTTTAAATATGCAGCTTTTATTTAATTTCCTTACGTTAAAACTGCTTTGTTTGAATGTAAATGTATCAAAAGAGGAATATTTCTTAAAAACTGATTTTTTTTTTTTTTGTTAATTTAATATAATATAAAATTTTGATAATTTTTATGATTGATTTAACATGTTTATAATAATTGATTTGATATAATAATTTTTAACGATTACAGGATTTTGTCTTTGTATATTTCACTTATAAAATTGCAAATACCTAAATTTATAAGCTAGGTATTATTTTACAAAATATTTGATTTGTCATCAAAGTATACGCAAGAAAAATGCATTCATTTTCATAAGAAGACTTCCTATGTTCAATAAAATGTGTGGAGAATTTTTACCTCAAAATATCGATGAAAGTATTTCTTTTTTTATTTTTGGAATAAATACGCTGCAAAATTAAAATTAAAATTTCACAGTCTCATTACCATATTTAAATACATTATTTCTCTGTTCCATTATCACATTTAAATACATTATTTCTCTGTTTTATTACCATATTTAAATACATTATTTCTCTTTTCTTTTACCATATTTAAATACATTAATTCTCTTTCCATTGTCATATTTAAATACATTATTTTTCCATTATATAACCATAATTATTTTTTTTCATGAAAACAGGCATATCAGAAACTTCAATGATCATTCCTCAGATGGCTAAGAACACGTAAAGATAAAGTTATTTAAATAATAAATGCATACAAAAGTTTAGAATAATTAATTGTATAGACATATTTTCACCAACAGTATCAATCAATTTGTCATTAAACTACATGCTTGTAATGAAGATTTATTTTGCAAAGAAACATACTCTCATCTGATAAAAGATGTAAGAAATATTTATGAAAATATTTACATCAAGAAAAGTTTTTTTTTCTTTTAAGAGAAGGGTTTTAGAATTTTTGCTCCATTTTCAACTCCATTATTTCACTACAACCATAACCCTATTTGTTATGTTCGTGGAAGAACAGCAGATCGAAAGCTTAAGATACTCTGAAAGACAAGAATAATGCGCTGTTTTCGCAGAAAACTTCGCCAGTGCAGCCGAAGGAAAAGAAATCTTTTTTGAGAAGCGTTGAGATGTTGAGAAACCAAATCTGTTATTGGACATAGGAAGGGAAGACTTTCTAAGAGAAGATACGGCGGGTAAAGTAAGGTTTTCTAACCTTCACTTTCGATGTCCTATAATTTGAAGTTTTTTCACAAGCTTTAAACGGAAAGCAACCGGAGAGTTATTGATGTGTTGTCGCTGCCGGGGAATCAATATCTTTTTTGAAAAAAGTCTTGATTGTTTCTTTTTTCAGAAATTTTGTTATGCCGCTTTTCGTGTTTATAAACGATGTCAAGATTTTTTTGAAGTTTATTTTAGGTCGAAAGGAAGGCTGAACTTTTGACTTGTAAGTACAATAGTTTTTACACATGAAAGAAACTTATCAGAAAATCAGTACTGGGCTTTGTGAATGATTGTTTTTATATGTTTACTAAGTTAATACTTACTCATACAAATATGAATTTTTAATATTAATGAAGAAGAATGTGTGTATGGGCGCTCTGCAGGCCAAACCGTTTGACCTATAGTCATCAAATGTGTCAAATATGTATTGGAGAGTAAAAATGTGTCTTTCGAAATAACTTTTTTAATTTGGGTTATTCTTCTAAAACGAAAAAGAACATAAAAAATAAATATAATGTTATTATCTGTATTTTGAAATGGATAGCATGTTTTCATCATAATATTTGTCAGAAAAAAATTGTGAAGCAATAAAAGAGAATTTTTAAATAATTATTAATACACTTTTATAATTATTTTTGTCTTATTTAAGGAGAGAATCAGATTAAAAACAGTAGTCTAACAGTATACGAAGCTGATTAAGCTATCTATCTTAAGAAGAGTTCTTTAATCAAATATTTGTAGAAAACATCTATAGAAAATTTTGATAAAATTTCCTGTTATTACTGTTACGTTGAAATAAGTATAAAAATATTATTAATAATTCTTATATAATTCATTATATAAAGAATCGTAGCAAAATAAATATATAAAATCATTATATTACTAATTTTTTATCAAATGTTTAAATGCTGTAGAAAATTATTTTTACGTAGACTATATTAATTTTAAAATTATTAAGTTATATTACAAGAACTTTATGAAAATATGTCTGACGAAGAATAACTGTGACGTTCTTTTTAACGTCCCTTGCTGACAGTTGTAATGAAAATTATTTTTTGGAACAACCCTCGTTATTTTGAACCGAAATCCATTAAGGAGTACCGTTTCACCGCTTACATTTTTTTTAAATCTAATATTATTGTTTTATCTACTTGGAAAAACTCCACATGATAACCTCTTACCCTTTCTAAAATCAATTGATTTTCATTCATACATTTAGTCTACTGCCCTTTCTTTTTTTTAAAGATTATCTATCAATTTTTATTGCACATTGTTTACTATACCAAGAAATTTTGAAAATTCAACTTGAAAGAATTTTACCAACTCTGGCGCAACATGGCCAAATCTATGGTCCTTGTGCCAAGAAAATAACTCAAGCCAAACCAAACCATTAAGGGGACGACATCTTAACAGATCTATTCTCCAAGCTACCACAATGCTCCAAGTTCAGGATATTTAATCCATCAGAAATTAGATAAAATGGTGATTTTTCAATTAATTGTATCTTGAACACGTAATTCTTAATTGTGATTCACGATTCCAATGGCAAAATAATACTATGAAGTAAACTTCGAATAAATCTTCAAAATTTCTTGAATAACATAACTTTATTTTCATATTTTCCAAACTTATTTATCAACTATTTTAAATAAATTTTGATTCCATACCAACTGATCACTTGTTACTGAATGCGAGAAAAACTGGTTTCGTGATTGCGTAATATTTATAATAATTTTGGCGATCAGTTAATTCATCGGTATTAAAAGTTGCAAAAAGTTTCAATTAAGTGCTTTGTGTATCTTGATCTTATTGGCTTCGTCTGTGAAATATTTTCAAATTTCCAATTTTAATATGCATTTAACTATTAAACATTTAGAAATATTACGTCGTTTTGTTCAATATACTGTACATTTTCCTAATTTTTTTATACCTTTATACATCCAATTATATCACAAGAAGAGTAACAGCATTTAATAAAATTTTAAAATTTCGATTAAATTTAATTAATTAATATATCATTTCGAAGTACACATTAAAGTACGAATGTTCATATTAAAGTAAGAAGTACATATTAGTAAATTTGTTTAAACACTCAGAGAGAGAGACGGAGAATTCCTTTATTTTATTTCATTTTTATTGATTTCATTTTCATTATACTATATTTTCCCAATAAACAAAGAATTGACATGTAGGGAGAATATTTATTAAATAAATTTATAATTTGCAGTTATATTGGATTCTTAATTACAATTATAATAATAAATTATCTTGATGATGAATATTTCTCTTAGAATTACACTAACACTTACAACGGTACTGACGAGATACCAATTCTAATATCAATGTTCCGGCTGTTGACATTTTTTATACAAAAAAATAAATGAAAAAAAGTAAAGGTATTTTTCAGATATGTATTAGAAAGTTCAACCTATCTAAACTGGTATAAGAAACAATTTTTAGCCCACAGAAACCTAATTCGAAGTATCTGAAAGACGAGAAATCTCGTCAGTAGCGTTGAAAGTGTTAATATCATATTGAAATCTCAAAATTAATGCAAAAATAAGGCAACATTCCATTTCTCACCATTATTTCGTTTCTAAAAAAATAATAAATGCCACGTAAAGAAATTTTTGAATGATGCAATTCACTTTACATTGTTTATGGCAATCAATGATATGATTAAACTAGATAATAAATTTACGATGTTAAGCAAGAATTTCTCTTTTATATTACTGAAACAAAAAACAAATGAACGCTACAAAGTTTTAAAAATTCTTCTAAACGCAACAAGCCTATCAGATTACATTAATTGAAGAATATTCACCTAGCGATGAAATATCTGAGCTTTAAATCTATTTTTCCAATTACGATCCATCCATTTCACGCACCTTGAATATTTTTCCTGGTATACGGACTGGAAGATAAATTGGTCCACCAGAAGTCATAAATTACCTGATTCATCTCTCAGCGGAAGATTAATAATCAATAAAAATTTTCTAGGATTAGAATCATTCTGCAACCGGGATAAACGTATCCTTTGAAGAAGGAAATGGAATTTAGGAAATAAGAATCATAGCAGGATAAATTAAGGGTAAATTGATTTTTTTAAACTTTCTGATAGTAAACTTTGAAGGTTTTCTGAAAGCATGAGAACCTATTTTCTTTTGTATTTATGCTGGCTGTGTAGAAATGTCAACCAAATTTAACTACATTTTATCGCAACAGATGAAAGGGTTATTTGAAATTGCACCATAAACACAGAGCTTTCTGGTTGATTAGCTGAACTCATAAATTGGAAGAATCGATCCCATTTAATAAATTTTAGGGTTGTGCGAAGGTTTTATTTTGTGACATTTTTGAAAAAAATTGAGGACGTCGGGGTTAGAAGACTATTGATGATGTACACAGACGACATGAACATTCAAATAAAATAAAAATTGGTGAAATCAGTATATTGATTGTGGTTAGTGCGCTCTGTCAAGTTACCCTGCAAAGACGAAAGGTTTAAAGAGTAAATGAAATAACGTTTTTGAGAAATGGAGTATAAAGGTGAAAGTGATGCATGCAGAACTATGTGCTTGAAATGAGGTAAAAATAATCGAAATCGGTAAGACGATTGCAGCAGGCGGATTATGTCAAGTCTTGTTTCCATAAAGAATATATAGTGAAGTAAAGCCTTTAAGGATTCTCTCGACAACGGGAGGAGGGATGGAAGAGTACGCAACCATTCAGAACTTATCAAGGGTCATAAAATTTATATAAAATAAAAATTGGAGAAATCGGAATAGTTGGTACTGGTTGCTTGATTTCATCAATTATTTTACATATGTAGCTGTAATTTAATTCAATTTAATAAAGTTTATCTTTGAAAAACATTAATGCCCATATACTGAAACTAAGGAATATTCCTTAAAAGTTATTTTTTTCGTTAATTTAATATAATAGAAAGAAGTTGATAAAATTTTTATAATTGATTTAATATATTGTGTTTTCCATGTATGAGATTTTGAAAACCAAAGTAAACGAATCCACAGTTGTTTTCTATACTGGTATAACAGCTTTATTAAGAGCTAAGTATGGGGGAAATTTTCCCAGAGTAAGCTCCCAGCTAAGTATGGGAGAAATTTTCGAGGAAATCATTCCTGGCGATTTTTTGTGAAGTAAAACCCACAACTATCCAAATTCGAGGTTCTTGAAAGTATGCAAATAAGAAATATACCATGAATGATTATTAATTTCAAAAATTATTTTTCATGGTAAGATAAATTTCCGTTTCGAAGCAATTTGTTCTCGGTACTTCTATCATTTTTAAAACCTCGCCTTGTTTTTGTTTGTGAGTCATACTCGGAGAGTTGTCATCGAGAATACTTTAATGAGAAATCACCGGATACGTTAGTGGGATCTGGTTTCTCCTAAGTAAAATCTATCCCAAGTCTGACAGAATTTGTAACGAATAAAGATGTTCATTTCACAAAAAAGTACAGACAGCAAAATATGGCCAAAACTTACCTAAAGAACAGTATCTGAAGAAATAAATAACACACACTTGAGCGGCAAATTTCTAGTTAAATAATACCTGCAATCGCATTCAAATTCCAGTTAGAGATATCGTTCTTCGGTCACACTCGAAAGAGGGAATTCATTTGATTCGATTTGGCCTTTCTCTTTATATAGATTTTCCCGACATGGCATCGAAGTTTTTAGAAGGATCATAGACCCCTCCCCCCTCTTAAAAGATATAATACCATAATATTTGCATTTTTTACAACTTTTATGTTTGCCTCCAGAGTCACCAGATTCGTCACCATATTTTTTTGTCAAGGCAGAGACGATCACTGACATGGCATCCATTCAGCAACCATTAAAATATCTCTAAAACAATCTTCCTTACTATAAGAAAAAGTTTGGCGCAGCATAGTCAACACCATAGCTCTTGTGCCAATAAAAACCAAAAAATCCAAATCCTTACTATGAGATTAATTACGAAAGTGGACAATATTACAGATTCATAATAATATAGCAGAGATACTTTATGGGTGGTACATTTTGAAATCATTTAATAATGAGGACACATGAATTGGATGATTCGCTTTTCAAACTGTGATTTCACACCACATTTAAAATTCAAAAGACCTGCATACACTAGTGAAATTATTTCATAAATATGAGATAGCCAGATCGAAAACTTATATGATACGCAGAAAACTGCAAGCAGACTACTACAACTGATTGCTTTAAGGAATCAGGTATCGAATTGACGATTCCAAGATATGAAGCTTGAATGTTTAGTCTTTTAATTTCATAAAATAGGAAAAATTGGGTCTACATGCATGAGAATATAGATATCGACAGAAGGTCCAGCCTTTTATGGATTTGTTTTAAGATTCGATAAAACTTTACACTTTAAATACTAAAACTCTAAAAACTCCACACTCTAAATGCTAAAACTCTGTATCATATTTCATTTTTTTAAGTTATTGTTTTGTCGTGTTTTCGTAAAGATGCTTACGAAAGTATGGATGGGCAGAAGAATCCCTTATAGGTTTTGATACGCATCTACTCTTTAGATGCCAAATCTGTGGATGAAATTTTAACCTCCTGGTCCTTTATGTTTTGTAGTTATCGTGTTCATCTATATGAGGGAGACAGTGAAACTGCCGTCCTTTGAATGGATATAGTTAAAAAATTAATAAAATTCACAAAATATAATCTTACTTTACAAATTAGGTGCAAAAACTACAAGATAAATTTTATTCATCTAACTCAAATCTATTTTCAGTTGTCTTGATCGCAGATACACAGATATAATTCGAAAGTTGTATTTTTGGAATTATGCCTTTGCATCGTATCAAAGAAGTTTGAAACGGAGATATTTGTCAAAATCTCAAATTTTAATTTTTCGAACATTATAATACTTCCTCTTTGTATATTTTATTTATAAAACTTGAAAAAAAACCTAAATTTATAAGTAAGATATTGTTTTACAAAAAAATAGCAGTTTATCATTATATTATAAGCAGAAAAAGTGCAATCGCGTTGAGAATAACATTTCCTACATCCAATAAAATGTGGAGTATCTTTGCTGCAAAATATCGATGATAGTATTTCTTTTTTTGTTTTTGGAAGAAATACATTGCAATTTTAATATAAATATATTATTTCTCGAATCTATTACCATATTTATTTTTCTCGAGATAAAAAGCAGATCAGAAACTTCGATCATCCTTCCTCAAATGGCTGAAAACACATAAAGATAAAGCTTACTTAAATGATAAATGCATGCAAAAGTTTTTTTAAAAAAATAAAATACTAGACATATTTTTACCACCAATATAAATCAATTTGTCATTAAAGCACACGCTTGAGAGGAGGTTTTATTTTGCAAAGAAACTTATTTTCATCCGATGAAAGATGTAAGAAATATGTATGAAAATATTTACATCGTGGGAAGTTCTTTCTTTTAAGAGAAGGGATTTTGATTTCGTTTTCAACGCCATTATTTCACTGTAACCATCACCCTATCTGTTATATTCAGGGATGGACGGCAGATAGAAAACTTAAGCACAGTCCTTCAGATACTTTGAAAGACAAGAATAATGCGCTGTTTTCACAGGAAACTTCTCCAGTGCAGCTGAAGGAAAAGAAATCTTTTTTGAGACGCGTTGATGTTGAAAAACAAAATTTGTTATCGGACATAGGCGGGGAAGGCTTTCCAAAAAAAAGTAAGTCCGGTAAAGAAAGGTTTCTGGCCTTCACTTTCGATGTCCTATAATTTGAAGTTTTTTCACGAGCAGCACGCTTTAAACGGAAATCAACCGGAGAGTTATTGATGTATTGTCACTGTCAGGGATTCAATATCTTTTTAGAAAGAATTCTTGATTGTTTCCTTTTTTTTCAAATTTTATTATGCAGCTTTCCGTGTTTATAAAAGATGTCAAGATTTTTTTAAAGTTTATTTTAGGTCTAAAGGAGGGTTAAACTGCATTTTGACTTGCAAATACAATAGTGTTTACACGTCAAGGAAATTTATCAGAAAATCAATGGTGAACTTTGAGAATGATTGTTTTTGGTTTTTTACTAAGATAATGCATACTCATAAAAAAAGAATTCTTAATATTAATAAAGAATAATGTATGCAGGTATGTATGGGCGCTCGGGGGACCAGACCGTTTGACCTACAATCAACAAATTTGGCAAATATATTTACTTTGGAGGGTAAAAATAGGCTTTTTGGAACAAATTTTTTAGAAATTTTAATAAGAATTTCGTTTAATTAAAGATTAAGCCAAATGATGCCGGCTGTTTTTTAATAAGTTCCGAAAATATTGTAGAACAAAAATAATTCTTACATTATTTTAAAACTCAAAAAATTGCTTTCTTTTCAACAATATCAATTTTTTCACATCATAATTTTTCTATTTTCAATTAATTTAGAAATATTTTAAGATCCTTTTGCACAAATGTATTTTATTGATGAAATAAAACTCAAATCATTTGCATTTTTCTCTATTAATATTTCATCCTGAAAGTTTTTCCCATTTTTCATGATCAAGATATGAAGATTTCTTTTATGTCCTTCAAAAACAGTACGAATTATATATCTATTAAAATTTGAAGAAAGCCAATAAGACAGAAATACACAGAAAACTTAATTGAAATTTTTAAAAACCTTTAAAGTTGATGAACCAATTGGTCTTTAAAGGCGGCTAGTTTTTTAATAGTATTCTCAGTGTTTTCTTGATGATGCTACAACCTCATTATGGAGCTAAGATAGAACAATAAACAGAAAGATTAAAAATTTTTATTGGTCTAATTGTCAAATAAATAAATTTATAAAAAAATAGAAATTCCAAAAATTATAAAACGCCACTGCCCTTAACGACCAATTGGATCGCCAGGTTATATTTGATTTCAAATAAATCATTTGTATATAATTACATATTCATGATTTCGTCAAATAATACATTAAAGACTTGCTAATATAATTGTCTTATTTAAGTTCTATTTATTGTGCTTATGAACCTTTCTAATGGAGACAATCTCATAATATCACAATGCTATTAAAATCGTAAATATGCTGCTCATTTATTTTCTAAATTACGTGATATTCTAACTTTAATTCTTTTATTATTTGTCTTAAGAACAACGTAGATATTGATCAGAATCCTTCTTCTTTAACTATCAACCATAGGAGAAAATTGTGAGATTAAATATTTAATGAAACAATGGAAGCGGTTTGAATTTCAAGCTTTTTTTTATTGTGTACATGAACAAACAAATGTTCAAAATAAACAAATGTGTAATTTGTAAGTACAAATGTATGTTTAATGCAATCTAACAAATATAAATGAACTAAACAAACCCAATAGCTTTACATAAATATTGTAATCATGCCTTTATGCACAGATTTCTAGGTAATAATTCAAATAGATTTCTAAGAATTAATTAAATTAAAAATAATTAATTAAAATTAAAATAAGTTTCTAAGAACACGTAAACATTTTGCATATATCCTACTTATTTAGTATAAGCACCAAAAAAAATCTTACTGCAACTTCTCACCATTTGCCAAACAAAGAAGTAAAAATGTGTTCAGTTATTCGTTAAAATAAAATATTTGGAAGACCAAGCTTTTCCCGGCAGTTTTTTTTTTAATTTTATTTTTTCAGTAAAAGTATTTAAATATGAATAGCATACTGATTACATATGAATATTTTCAATCTTACCTACGTATAAACTGGTCATTTAAATAAAAAAATTTATGAATGCAATTAGTTCAATATGTTATTCGAAATAATCTGCTATCATTTTACAGTTTATCCATCATTACTTATATTTTTAAACTTACACTCAGTTTTTGCATGATGAAATCGGGTCTGAAATAGCATTATATAACATTGTCATCATGAGAGCAGATAGAAAAAGGCTTTAATGATTAGTTATGAGAAAAGGATTTTTGTGTGTGTAAAATCGCGTTTACTTCAGGAAAGACACCTATATAGATAAAGTTAAAAATCAAAACCTTATCTAAATATAAAATTTGATCCAGATTCGTTTGAACAGTTTCCGAGATATACGAAATAAATAAGATTATATATATATATATATATATATATATATATATATATATATAATCTTATATATATATATATTCAACGAATTCAACTTCAAAATAACAAAACTATGTAACTACCATTCCAATCTAAACTCTAAAATTTTCAAAAATCTAATTTTCTCACAAGTTAACAGGATCAAAAAGGTTTGCAATAATAAAAACTCCTATATTGAAGCATCAAACAACCTCATTAATAATTTAATTAAAAATGAATTTCCCAAAAATTACTGTAATGTCAATTTTTTAATTAAACAAGGTATGGTTTGGGATTAATCCTTTGGCTTAAATAAAAAATAGAACTTTCCTTGCATATTATATCACTCAATAGGTGGCGCTGCGAGCTTACAATTTTTACCTAAATTGCCGTTAGCTTTGTTTTTAATGGGCGGGAATCACAATCGATAGCTTGGGATTTTCTGGACTGTTGAAAGGTATGTTTTTTGCCTTTTTATTATTTCTTTTGTGTCCGTTTATGGTATTTTGGTGTTTTTTGTTATTGTATTTTTACTTATTAGTGGTTTTTCTTCTAGTTGGTTGTTTTGTATTTTCCTTTCTATTAAAATGGTATATCTCTTAGGCCTAATTTCAGGGGATTTTCGGGTCACGAAGGAATCATTATTAGACGTAATGTCTGAATTTCCTTAACAGAAAAAATCCCTTTTTTGAATCCCTGCCTGAGGGTGACCCTTGAAAAAGTCTTCAGGCCGGATTCTTCCTTTTTTAATCTTTTTTTAATATTTTTTATTTGGTTTATTTGTTTTTCCATTTAACTTGATTTTTATACTTTTGTATATATATAAAATAATTACTTTTTTAAAATTATAAAATTAAACTTAAAAAAGTAAATTCACTTTGATAACGGAGTTGCTTGATATACAAACTTTGATGAATTTCTCGAAAAACAAGAGACTTCCATTAATATCAAATTAATTTAAGTACAAATACAAATATTTATAAAAAAAATGCTCTATATGATCCCTTAGTTTTATCAATCCTCTAAATTTGCAAAAGTTTAAAAAAAGAAGAAAGTGAAAAAAAATTAAATTATCCTTCATTTGTCCTTATCATCAATAACAATCCTCCCTGCTTCCGTAGTTATAATTCTTCTGCAAAGAATTCATTCATTCCGGATGCAAAAACTTTGATTTACGATTCTAAACCTAGTAAAATTGTACTGGTGATTAATCTTCCACTCATAGACGTGTCAAGTAATTTATGATATCTAGTGGATTGATTTATTATTTTCTTTGGATACGAAGAAATTTTGTAAGATAAGTAAAAGTGATTGAAATTAATTGAAGTGAAATCATGAAATTTAAGAGTTGATCCAACAAAGACAAAGTTTTAAATTAAATTAATCTCAAAGACCTTGTTGATTAGAATAAACTCATTTCATTTCATTTTGGATATTCTAGAATAGATATTTTTTATTATTAATTTTAAAAAAAAACAGACTAATTATTCTTTTGTAGATTGCTATCATATGTAGATTTAATTTCGATTGCATTAAACATATTGATGTCAAAGGATGCAACAAAATTTTCGTATTAAATGGGATATTTTTCTAAAGCGAAAAAAAGACATAAAGAAAGGAATAAAATTTTGAAAGATAAGTAAAAAATGATTGAATAATTTAACTGAAATCCTGAAAATTAAGAGTTGAGACACAACAGAGACGAAGCTTTAAATTAAATTACTCATAGAGCTTGTTGAATAACCTTTCTTTAGTCCACTTTAGATATTCTAGAATATATATTTTTTATTATTAATCTAAAAGAACGACCTTGTTATTCTGTTGTAAATTACTAATAAATGTAAATTTAATTTCTGTTGAATTTAAAGTATTGATACCAAAAGACGCAAAAAATTTAAATATTAAAGGCTTATTCTTCTAAAAAGGAAAATAGCAAAAAAGAAATAAAATTGTATTGTCTGTATTCTATAATACATCGCATACTTTGATAAAAAAAATATTTATTTTCGAAATATTTGTTATAAAATAGTTTTGAAACAACAGAAGCGAATGTTTAAATAATTATTAACACACTTTTATAATATATTTTTGTTTTAGTTATTAAGAGAATTAAATTAAAAATATGTAGCCTAACAGCATCAGAAATGAAATTGTTTAACTTAAGAACAGTAATTAAATATAAGTACATAACAATTATTGAAAAGTTTAATAAAATTTCTAGTGAGTACCGTTAGGTTGAAATAAGTAAAAAAAATTATTAAATAATTCTTATATAAAATATCTTAGTAAAATAAATATATAAAATCATCATATAACTAAATTTTATCAATTGTTTAAAGGCTTTTGAAAATTATTTTTACATAGACTAAATTATGAACTCTTAATATTATAGGAACTACATCAAAATAATATATAAAGAAGAATAACTGTGGTATTCTTTTTAAAGTCCCTTGCTGACAGTTGTAATGAAAGCGTTTTGGGACGATCTTCAACATTTTGAACCAAATCCATTAATGAGGGTGACTACCTTTATATATTTTAGTATTACACTAAAATATATATATTAAACAACTTTTTGTAATAAAGTTACTTTGCCGAGAAAGACGCACTTCATTAAAACCATGCAATTTTCAGAATTAATTATAAAACTTGTTTTTATTTTTAACTCGCAGTCTTTGGCGTGCAATTATTTCGTCGATATTAGTAGCTGCACGTTGCTGCCCTTCAAAGAGTATTTGTGCCACATTTGGTTAACTCGTCCGGTCAACAAAGGGCCAACACAAACGCTTCATCTTATTTAATAGAGATTAACGGTTTTTCAAAATAACTCCCTCAAAGCTCATTTTCTGTGTTAATAATAACAGCTCGAGTTTTGATCAAACCTCCAAGATCTTCATTGTCAGTAAATTCTCAGATTAATACCACTAAATTAATTTGTCTAATCTCTAACTAATTTCCAGATGCTCTACGCTTACAGATTAAAACAATATAAATAATAACAATGCACACTCTTGTATATATCGTCTTCGCAATTAATCTTTAGATTAACATAATCTTCATTGTGCTTTCTGTGGTTTGCAGAAATAATTACAAATGTTTATTTTGTCATCAGTATTATAGTCAATTTTAGCTGTTTAAGATGCAGAAAATCTCCCGAAATTCTAAGATGGAGAATTAATTTAGAAAATATTTTAATATCTAGCAGATTTAATCTATTGTCTCCTTTAATGATTAGGTTGGATGGGATTAGAATTTTCTACAACAGTGATTAATAGCTTGCTTAATAATAGTTTAGTAATCTGACTTACATAATCAAACCTCATTAAATCATTGATGTCACACAGAAGAACAAAATTATCGGATTCTCCACTTTAGAAAATAATCACTTCTGGCTAATGATTATTTTAAACGCCTTTGTTCAACTTGATTTATTTCATGTTTGTAAAGATCGAATTTTGTAATCAATTCTTATTCCGCGATCTGTTATTGTTTCGAAATTCTGTACACTTGTTGATTCTCGATAAAAATACATCATTTTAATATTTTCAGAATTAATTATCAATTAGTCGGTGATTATATTAAATCGCAATTCCGTATCCGTGGCTCCATCTGTCAGAGCGTTAGGAAAAAAATCGCAAAGTTGAAAAAAGGGGAAAATAATTTAAATAAAGAACGCCCATTGTTTAGTACACTAGTCAAAAAGTATTTTTAAAAACTATTTTGACTTTTATACAAGTTGCCCACTCTCATTGTGGACTAAAAATAAATTGCAAAATTGTCAGAGATAGATTTATAGCAGTATTTAGAAAAATACTTTGAATGAAAAAAGAATTTTATGGTGTTTGAGTCTCAAGTTTTTCTCAGAAAGTTATGAAATCTAACTTTTTACATAATCCCCGGTCCTATCAATCAGAATTTGTAAAATATTCTTAACACTAGAACATTTTAAACAAAAAATATCCATTCTTCTGAAACTAAAATTGACCAACTTTAAAATGTTGAAAATCTCAGTTTTATGCGAATTTTAAAGATAAATTCTAGCCCTCGAGAGAAATCTTAACGGATCATTGAAAATTTAAATAATGTATACATCGTGTTACTTAATAAAATCGTGTAAAATAAATATGTATATAAATATAAATATAAAGGGTTGAATCCCTATTTAGATAAAATATTTATAACTCGGACAAATTTAACAATAAAACGATGAAAAAAATTTCGTTGTATATTTAGAGTGCATGCAACCTTTTACTAAATATGACTGATAAGACAGGGAAACCGTATAATTTGATTTCATGACTTTTTTAAGCTTACATTAATTGACTCAAAAATATAAAATATAGTTATTCCTGTCATATAAAGCTCATTTCAACTGAAATTATATATTATCTCTAATGGTTGGTTTAAAATATGAATTTAATTTTCAATTTTCAATTTAACTATTAGGCCATGTTAAAGGTTGATATTCTGTAAAGTTAGCTTATTTTCACGTTCGGGAAATACCGCTTTATATATAAAAACATTAATATTATTATACTTATTTTTGTACAGGTTATCATACCATAAATGCAAATAAACTTTTATAAAATTTTGTAAATCAGAGAGAAAAAAATGCTATAAAAATGTGTTATCATCAAATAGAATTTTTAATTTAATTTTAATGTGGTGAAAATAATTTCTCTATGGGTAATAGTTTTCAAAATTATCATCCAAAAACATCAAAATTAACTAATAAAAATAATAAAAGTGGCCTCAGCTGAAAAAGTAATGTACGATAATTTTAGAACTGTCTTCCTGGTAACATAACAATGATTTTTTATTTCATTACAATTTAGATTTTGATGTAAAAAGGCATGAAAAAGTTGGAACTAGAAGATCTAATACAACACTTTTCTTCTTTTTTTTTAAGTGGATAGGAAAAATACCTTCATCATTTTTTGAGACAGCGTAAATGCTCTAGAGTACATAAAAATTCAAGCATAAAATGTTAAAATGAAGCCTTTAATATATTAATGAAACAAAACAAATAATTTACTCAGATGCATACTCTAATTTAGACAAATTGACGAGCAATGCTGGTTTATGAATAATTCATGTCAATTTTTCTGAATCGTTATGACATAAAGAAATGCACAGTTTTCATTATTTTAGTATTTGCATAGAAGAATATTGATCAAAAAATCATAAATAAAAGCAAACATTGTCGATTCTCTTCCACTAAGGTATTTTAAATTAATGTTTCCATATAAGATAATGGTCAATTAGAAAATTTCATTTGAAAAATAAAATAAACAATTCAAAAATAACAATTTCCATGTACCATGACACAAAAATAATGATCTCGGTGGAAAAAATGTCAAACTTTCAATATCTATACATATAAAGCTCAATGTGTGTGTGTGTGTGTGTGTGTGTGTGTGTGCGCGCTCTACAGGCCAGACCGTTTGACCTACAGCTACCAAATTTGGTACATGTGTACCTTGGTGGTCGGGAATGCGCACATGGGGTCCCTTTTTTGAATTTTTTATTATAATTTTAATTTTTAATTAAAAACTAACTTTTCCGCCAAAAAAAATCTTCCATTTTCCCCACCGCCAAATGAGTAAAGCTTCAGTTTTTTTTTCCCCAACAGTAATGAAGCTAGGGTTAACATTTTTCGGCCGATTATTTCAAACGATTCTGTTTATTTTCCTAATGTTTTATGCATTTAAAATTAAACATTGTTAATTAATCGATCTTTCCGATTCATTCTGAAGTACTTTTGAATTAAAATAACATGAATAATGGAAATTAAAAATGTCTAATCTACATAGCGTTACCCCAACTGGCGTAGAAAAATTCACGCATTTGCGTTACCGTAACTGGCGTTGAAAATTCACGCATGCGCACTATGTTCTGATTGTTGACAATATTATCAATGGATGATTCTTGATTGAAATTATTTTTTGGTTAGTTGTACGCTTTTGTAATTAAATTATATTTATGTTAGCTATATATTTTTTTGTATACGCTTATAGTTTTAAATACATAGTTTTTAAGTAGTTTTTTTTATCTGTTTTCAACCAATTATTTTAAACGATTCGTTTTATTTTTTTAGTGTTTGATGCATTTAAAATTAAACATTGTTAATTAATCAATCTGGTCATGATGAATCTGAGAAAATTTTGTTGACAAATTCTTCAAATATTTCATAAATTAAGAAAGATATTCTTTAGTGCCCATAAAGTTTAAACGATCAGTGACTCTGTTTTCAGTAATCATATTACAAAAAAATACTTTGTTTCAGTAAAAAATATTATTATATTAATTGCAGATTAATCCTTTCCACTTTAATTTAAAGTATAAATTCTACGGGAGCTAACAGAAAATTAGAACGATACATATTACTTTATGACTGAAGGCCTTTATAATTTTATGAGTGAATTATATGATTATCAAAATTTGAAGTTTTAAAATATTTTGATGAAGACCTATTAAAGTAGGAATTGCATAAAATATTTAATTATTAAAATTTTAACGAACATTAAGATTGGCGAACCGGCTGGTCGCCAAAGGCGGCTAGTAGTAAATATATTTAACAAATAAAATTAGTGCCATATCTCCTAAAACAAAACAAATTAACTAATTTTAAAATGGAAGAATATATTTGTTCAGAAATATGAGTTTGTCGACAATTATACATTTATTAGAACACAGAAATTCTAATCTACATTAATAAAAGGGAATTGCATTAATAAAAATCAAAATTATTCAGCGGATTTTCTTCAAATTTTGCTCACATATACAATTAAGGATAAGGAAAATTCTCGTGAAAGTTTTGTGGAAATTGATTAACAGCTTCTTTGTTATTAATCAAAAATTATGTTTTCGTGCATAGAAAAGATTTTGGTATTGCCATTCCTGTTAAATGAAAGTATCGTAAATATTTTAAATCCTGATATTTAATTAGTTTTTGGATTGCCACTCGAAATATTTAATAATATTTTGTATCGTTCTTTATTAGTAATTTTTGAGTTTTGGAAAAATTTAACTTTTTTCACTTTTTAAAAATTGTTTGGTGCAATATAATTAATTTTTTCTAAAATTTACAATGATGAATAATCGTTTAGTATAATTGATACTATCGTTATTAGAAAAGGAATTGTAAACGAAAAGAAGATTTTGTATTCTGATATTTTAATAAAAAAGCATTTTTGCATTAAAAAGTATTCCATATACATTTCAATAAATAGGTATAAAAATATTTTAATCTCCAGCGATGGAGATTAAATCAGCTAGTCAATTACTTTTACCGATTCAATCTTTTCCTAAATTCCTTAACGTCAATAATTTCCGATCGAAATTCTCATAAATAAAAAAAAATAACAGTATGGAAACTTTTTTTCTTTTCAATACAATCTCACGCAATGAATGTTTTAATTCTGCTATTCATTTTAACATTCGTGTATTAATTCTACTGCTCCAATAACGCAGCTAAATGAAAATCGATTTCCACAAATTCATCTAAAGTCAGTTTCTAAAATTATTTTATCTTTTGCTGATGTTCTCTTAAGCTTTTTTCAATAATGAAATGATGAACATTTTTTATATGCTAATTCATTCTTTGCTTACAGCGTTATTATTCTCCCTTTTAATCACGCTTATTTCACAACAAACACGTACAAGAAAAAAATCTTAAACTCCATCCATTTTTCAACATTTGCACCGTTAATTTACTGGTCACCTCAGTTGACGAGTCGTGAATATTGGTTATAATTCATTTTATTAAATCATTTAGATATAAATTCATGTCCATGATTCCCTCAAATTGGCAGATATTAAAGCTCTATTATTTTGATTGACTTACATATGTTCTGTACATTCTGTGCATAAACATTTCAAATTGTGGCAGTCCAATAACATCATAGCGCTGTTAAAAATCGTTATTAATTATCTTAAAAATAATGAAAATTGTTGAACTTTAGGACAAAACTGCAATCTATTATTAGAAATTAGACAGAAAAATATTTTTCTTTAAATTTCCAATATTTAGAAATAATTTGTACAACTATTAAATTGATATCGTGGGAAAAATGAATTTTAAGATGTGAATACTATATATGTGTTGTCATATTTTAGGAAGTTATCGCGGAAAAATCGCATAATGGAACTTAATTTGTAAATAATTAAAATTCTAATTAAAATATCGAAAAAATTGCTCCTAGATGCGCACTCCAAGGTATTTTAACGACCAACTCCAAGGTATGGTAGCTGTAAGTGAAATGGTCTAGCTCCACGTTGGCTACACCATTTCACTTACAGCCAATAGAGTACCAACGTGGGATAGACCGTAACATACATATCCATTTATCTTTATTAGCAGTAGAGATAAAATTAATTGTTTTAGGGATATAGCCAATCAAATCTATTTATATTTGAAAAACACTTGATGAAAAAGTCCTAAAAGATAATAAATAGAGAAGTTTCTTTTTTTTTTTTTTTTCAAAATAATACTTTTTTTCAATGCGTTAAATCATGTTTCCATGCCACCAATTTATTGCTATCACTTTAATGCCAACTGCTGTATCAATCAAATACACTCCACTATTGTAATTGAATTATACTGATACGAAATGCCTAGAAAAAATATATATCAACAATTTTATTGCTTAAGTTATTGGGTTAACCATGCAAATCAGATCATTACATTAGCTCCTGGATAAGGGTGGAAATGGTGTTAGATTTGAAGTAAGCATGTTGTGTCGGTCATTATGCATAAACACAATTTCCGCTGTCCCAAACCATGCACCATTCTCACCATAGAGTAATTTTTTTCTTTTAAATTAAATTTCTACCACTTTTTTTCTGAAACTCGGCCAATATAATAATACCTAAAATGGGGGAAAATACTCTTAGAATTTTTTTCCCCGTTCTCGAATTTGGACAACTGAAAAAATATATTTACAGGTACTTTTCAATGATATACTCTTTTTTTTTTCCAATAAAGCTATTTTTTTTTCGAAATAAAATAGATATTGATCAGAAATATTTACTAGATATTCTTCTATATGTAACTTTCATAATTTATTAGAATTCTAAAAATTTCGCGAAATTCGCAAGCGTGAAAACCATTGTTTCAACTTTCCCACTCTTTTGTTCTATTCGATAACAAGCAGCAAACATAGTATAGCGTGTTTTGACAACAAATCCAACAACTTCAAAATTAATATTACATTATGCATCTTTTCCATATTTTCATTACTTTTCACATAACAATTCTATCATATTAGCTAAAATGCCGAACAACATTTTTCCATATCTACCGACCTTGGCCGCCATTCAAAACATTGAACAACATCGTGGGAATATCGTGCAATATCTTGTGCTAATAGGGAGAAAGACTATTTTTGCATTAAAGGAATGAGATTTCTTGGGTTTGTAAGTCTTTTTATATGAAGATCTGTAAAAAGAAATTAGCAGTCGGAAACAATTCACGGATTTAAAAATTTTAGGTGGGTTTAATTAAATTTATCCCCCGTTTTGAAGATACAAGAATGTGATTTTGAGGAGAAAACGTCATCATTTTGCACAAAATCACAGGAGTAGAACATTACCTGAGTCAATTTCCTTTTTTTTTAAATGTTCGCAACATATCAGAAGGCGGTCATCCGATAGCGTGGAATTCCATATGAAACAGATACATATAATCATCGGTGGAAACTAGTCTTCGATTTACACGAATCAAGCCTTTAAATATACAGGGTGTCAGTCTTTGCAAATATATAGGATGTCTCTCAGCGTTATAGTAAAGCATATACAAGATGTTCTCAATGATGTAGATAATTATATTTTATTTTGCTTCAGTCAATAAATTATCTCTGCAAATTTAAAAAATCTAAGTCAGAAAGAAGAAAAAAAGTAAGAAAAAGAAGTAAATAAGAAAACAGTCAGCAGTGCTGAGTGTAATTTGTTTCCAAGCAATGTAAAAATCGTAGAATAACAAAAACAGTACCAATTCTGCCGCAGGTCCGATGGAACAGTCTATCACTTTAAGAAACTCGATAACTGTTCGGTAAAAAACGCAATAAGGTAGTTCCTCCTTCGAAATCAAATTGTAATAAATTATTAAATAGGTAGGGTAAATTCAGATAGAGAAAATCTTAATTCCAAAAAGTAAAAAAAAATCACGATTTGCCAAACATTACATGTCAATCAAATACAGATATTTTTATATTTATACAACGATGAGAATTCAGTTTTGATTGCTTTGCATTTGCTTATATTAGTGACATAAAATGCACATAACAGCATACTGAACCTAAAACTATCATTAAAAATTATTATAATGCAATATATTAAATTTTAGTTTCATTTTAATTCATAAACTACAGCCTTAACAAATGAAAAGCCTTATAAGTTTATTTTTAACTTAGTTTTATTCTGCCTACTAGCTTACAAATCATACACAAGAGGTTTATTATTATTTTTAATCTGAATGGTGTATTCTTCACTCTCTTCAAAGGGAAAAAGAATATTAAAATTACATTTCTGGCAACTTTATGCATTTAAATACGGATTTTAACAGTTAAATGATTCACAAAATTGATGCATTAACCAAAGAAATGCGAATTATAAAAATGCTGAATGTTATAAATACTAGGATACGATTCTTGGTCTCAAAATGTTCACTTCTTTCCGATATTAGCTTCAATGCGCCATCTAGTGATGATAAATGTATTTAAAACCTACAGAAACTGGATTGGGTTTGGTTTTTTTTTAAATACTTTTATACATAGATATCACTTATAGCTAAGGACGAATTATGGAGACCATAAATAACGTAAGTTCCGAATGACCTCCTTCTTCTCCTCACCTTCCAAATCCAGATGTTTTTGTTTGGTTTTTATTTAATATCAATATAAGAAATTTAAATATTTTACACTCTATATTTTTTATATTTTATAACATATTGGTTCAATTACTAATATAAATATAAGTAGTTAAAACAGACTAAGATTTTAAAAATATTTAACTGAGAATTACCTTTAACAGAGTTAGTTTCAGTATTTTGCATATAAAAAAAATTATCTCAATTCAAAAATAATTTTAAACAAAATGGTAAAAAAATTACACTTTTTTTAACATAATTTTAAAAATTAATAACAATTTTATGAATATTGAGTAGAAGTGAGTCAATAAGCCGAATGCAAAATAAATTCGCCAAATTATTCTGCAAACGACTTTCAAAACATTATATATTATTCTAAAGTTTAAAAATGCATAATTTTTATTCGAATAGATTGGTGTATAAGATACAGGCCTCAATAAATGAACAAAAGCATGAAATTAATTTAGAATGATAATTCCAGAAAAGAAAACAAGGTATGTGCTGATAATTTGGCTCTATAATATTGCCAATGAAGTCTGCAACCAATAATCTAAAATGACTCTTTTAAAAGCAGTTGTCACTACTGATTTTAATTTTCTTCTATATAGAAAATGTAAAAAGTATAATATTGTGGTTTCCAAGGAAGTTCACTTTCCATAATCTGTGAAAACTATTTTTCTTTCTTGCATGAGAAGTATAGAAAAAGTACTGTAATTCTCAAAAAATTCAAAATCCAGATTATGACGAATATCCATATTTTATACCTCCCTGAATTAGAAAAACACATTATTAGAAAACATCTGCCTATCTGTGACAAAGATAAATCATAACGTTTTAAGCAAATTTGGTATATGGTCTTTAAACGATTTGGCAATATTTTAAAACACAACAATCTAGAAAGATGAATTTAGAATGTGATCTGCTTTGAATTTTTGACTATTTTGGTAAAAGGAAAGAGGTCCAAAATTGAAATATGTGAATATAATACCCTTGAAAATATTTCATTTTATTCATTTAAAAATTTTTGACCACATTCTTCTGCCATCCAAACAGTCAAACAGCATTAATCTGTAATTCTTGCAATTCATCAGAATCATTGTATATAAAAGACTCATGAGAAGACAAAAAAAAAATACAAATGAATAAAACTGAGAAAATAAAATACAAATTTATTGAAAAGAAATTAATTCAACTAAGATATCCAGCATAAACAATTCATGTTTTTATAGAAATTTTATTAAACATTCATAAAAAAGAATTAATTACTTCTTTTTTACTTATGCTTGGCTTTCTTCTTTAAAGCACTCAGGTGCATGAGCTTGGCTTGCTGCAATAAATTGAAATTTTAAGTCATCTTTATTCATTTCCAATTAACTCACATATAACTGAAGAATTCCATAAGATATTCCAGTTTAACAGTCAGTTGAAAATTAATGACATACAAATGAAACAGCAAACAATGCAATAATTTCTTTTCTTTTGAGTATACAAAACAGTACAAAAGAATAAATTCTTATGAAATACATATTTCTTAATCTGCTATGAATTATTATATGCAATATAAGTTTTTGCATTTAAATATTAAAAAATAATCAATATAATTAAAATTATTCCTTTTGATTCATATCCACTTTTATATAATGAAAGTACTCCTGTCTTACTTATAATGGAATTATTTCTGAATACTTTATAATTTAAACTCTTTTATTATGAGAAATTAAAATAATAATATATAAAAAACAATAAATACAACTGCAAGAAATATAAATACACAGTCATTGGAAATCATTATATATTATTCACCAATGCATTTAAGACAAATTTGGAAGAGGTGCAAATAAGGTATTACAAATAGAAGTCAAAATACCATATATTACCCGTTAATGTTAATAGAAAATATATTTAAATGCTAATATCTTAATAATTATCATATTTAAAATGATACAAGTTAAAACATAATATTCATAATGTAATCGTAAATTAAAAAATGAATGTTAAAGATTAGTTTCAAATTCAAATAAATGATTCAACTTCCATAAACTGCATTGTTATTTTTCTAAATCATATTTATTTATTTATTTATAAACATGCCTAGTTATGAATACCTCTAAAAAGGATTATAATTTGTTTTGTGAATAAATGGACATCTCAAAATTATTGTGCTGTAAATCAATTTTCTACAGGAAAAAAAGTTTACAATTAAAACCATTACACAAATTAATTTTAATTCCACTGCTATGTTAAACTGCCTCCAAAGGATAGCTAAAATGAAGACATTGCAACATTTCTGTTCCTGGAACAATGCCTTATACAATGTGCTAATTTCTGGGGGAAAAAGAAATAGCTTATCCCATTGTAACTTTAACCTGTCAATATGTGTGTAATCATTTTTTTAAAATTAGTCTCATATTCAATTTGAAAATTATGTTTTCATAATTCTTATGAATCAATTTATTTAAGTTTTATAATGATTCCTTTTTTAAGATTATATTATAATTATTCTTTTTAGGCCAGAATAATGTTGGTAAATAAACGAATCTGAAGAATTCTGCAAAACCGCATACTGCATATGTTGATTATTATATACAAAACAAAATAATTATTATTCCATACTTCAGCAACAGCAACTTTCTTCCTCCATTTTTTAATATTTTGTTTCAGAATTTCATTTTCTTTTTTGACTACAGCATATTCAGCTACTTCTGGCAAGCCATGGCGCCTAGGGTCTAGTTGTATTTTACGCATGGCAGCATTTAATTCTGCAACTCTCTGAGGAACGATAGTAAATCATAAAACAAATACAATTAAACATGCTGAAAATTTTTGATGCTTCAAAAATACATTGATTTGCTTAATTATTTTGTGCTTATACTTGCTTTTTATTAATAATAAAATAATATTAATAGAAAATTATTTCAATCTATTGAACATTAATTTAATACTATTTAGACTAGAAAAAAATTGAAAAATAAATCATTATTTTTCAAAATTAAAAACTTAGCATGCACTTAGATGCTACATATAAATGATTTAGGAGTAGACTTTTAAATGACCTTCTGAGTAGAAGTGATGAAATCTGTACATAAATACTTTATAAAAAGATGTACAAAATAAGTTTTGATTTTTTACATGATTTTAATACTAATGCTCTTTAAATAATCAAGACAACATATTATAGCATATTCGTTTATGGTTAAATATGATGCACAAATTTCTCGTCCCAAAATCTCCTAATCATTTTTCTGAATGAAATTATTGCAAATAAATTTATCTTATTACTATTGACTTAAAATTCTAAAAGAATTAAGAAACATTAAAAAATGAAAATGCTGTAAACATTTTAAAATATTTTAAACATAAAAATGTGCATATTCTTCCATTTTAATATGTGCTGGATAAAAATATTCTTCACAAATCCATCTTATGTTTGATCAATTGATATGCATCATACATTAGACTAAGAATTATCAAACCTATAATAGTTTAAATTTTTTTCAAAAACTAACTTGATGATTCATGAAAGCTTGTCAGTTCTTTTTTCAAATTGTAATACTTTTAATTAATTTTCATATTCACTATAATAGCTTTTTTTTCATAATATTCAATGAGGACTTATCATAATATATGATGAAGTGTCAAACAATGACATAACTAGACAACAGAATACCAAATTAAATATTTAGGGTGTCATCTACAAAAAATTAAACTCTTACTATCAATATATATCAAAATCCTTCATTTTTTTAGAAGTTTTATAATTATTTATAATATTATTAAGTTATTTTAAAAGATATTATAATTCTGAAATAATAAAAAATTAATTCAGTTATTATTATTATTATTATTGTAAATTCACACTGTATTGCATGCTTGTTTATTTCAAATTATCTATCTAACTTCTCCTGTTCCATGAAATTCAAGAAGGATGTTACTCATTTAAATTTGAAATGAACTGTCGTAATTAGGGTTGCGTATATTTGTTGTGACTCCATTTATTAACTAAAGAAATTAAACATTTGATTTTTACTACACATTTCACTGTGCCAGTGTGCGAGAGAGTTTTAAAGAAGAGAGAATAGCTTTTTTAGAAGCTTCGCGCATCATATCCGGATGATGAGCAGCCCAGCAATTAGGTCACACACAGCCCCGACAGAGCCTGTAGTTTACAGATATTTGATATGATTTATGATAAGCATTAACTACAGAACATTTAAAACTAACCCTGATGAAAGAAATGATTAAAAATGACATTTAACCAAAACGTATTTCAGGAAAGATCATTCACACACACACAAAATTTTTATACATTTTTTATGATTAAAAAATCTTCAAATTGTTTAACAAATTATTTTCTCTCTAAGAGTTGATTGAAAATTTCGAATACTTTTTCCAGAACTACAGAAATGTCACAGTAGTAGTGCTTATGTGTGTATATAATTTCAACACTTTGATTAGAGACCATTTCAGAAAGTGGGTGCCAGACATTTTACCAGTTCTATCACACAAAAGTTCCATAAGTGGTGTCACATGTCAACACAGACTGATATGTGCAGCATAGAATATCTGTATGTGCTACAAATTTAGATATTTCTTTAAACAATATTTCAGTCAATCAATAAATAACAAAAGTGTTATATTCTCTCTTTCTTCTGTTCAGAAATTTTGAAAAGTACTTGTGGATTAGAAAATGTTTTGACATATTAGATAATTTATAATGGGGTAAAATATCAGAGCATTGAATTAACTGTATAAGAATCTATACATAAGCTTTAAAATCTAGTAAGCAAATCTTTGAAATGACAGTCAAGACTTTTTTTGAAGTAGACAATGAGTATGGAAAACATGATATATTTATTGAAATAGAAATCAGTTACTAAATGGCTATATTTAAAAAAACCTTTATTATTTTTGTTGTTGTTGTTGTTTGTTTGCTTACTTGTTTTTTACCATAGAAAATGCACAAAATATGGCATCCAAAATTTTATTAGGTTAAAATTATACTTTGAAAATATTTTTCAGCAAATCTTATTACTAAATTTCAGTTTTGAGATTATAAAATCACAGATCTAACTTCTAACTTACATAGATAAAAGTGTAGCAAAAAGTATGCAAAAAATGTTTACTTTAAAGGAATACCTGGTCATTGCGAGTTTTTTCAGATAACATGATATTTTTCATTGCTTCTTTCTTGGCTACAGCAGCTTGTAATTCTTGTATTTCCTTTTCCTCTTTTTCTAAGGATTTCTGAAAGTATAATATCAGCCTGGTATATTTTCGTTAATCCATGGTTGTATACTCCAAAATAAACAACACTAAAAATTAGCCATTTTGAAAATGTATGAGCATATGCCCTTAGGACTAATCACAGATATTCATGATATTACAAAAAGAATTTATCAATTGTTATTTAAAAGAGGTTTCTTGCAAAAAGATTTATTTTGTATTTAAACTACATTTTCACAATAAAAATGAACACAAAGGCATGTTGAAAAGGGTAACAAAGGTACTCAAAGAGTGTTTTATATTAGTATAGTAAGTGTTGTATTTAAATTAGACATTTTTTTATTTATTTAAATAATATTCACACACATATCACACATATATATTCTAATCCTCTCTCATAATCTGACAGAATATGAAATATTTCTTGAAAAATGGGAATTGTTTTATCATCAAAATATGTTACCCACCTTTATATCAGCAATACTTTGAAGTAAAAAGCTATATTTTGATTTGCATTTTGAAAGTTGTTCTTTGTGCTTGTGTAAAGCTTTACAAGATTTATCATGCTCAAACTTGGCTTCTTTATATTTCATCAAATCCAATGAAGCAAGTCGCTTTTCTTGCTTAGGTAAAAAAAATTTTATTTTTAAGTATGCTAAAAATATTATATAAAATAATAAGAAATAATATAAATAATAAGAAATAAAAGAAAATAATAAAATAATAAGAAATAATATATATAGAAAACATTATGATAAATTATTAATTTATAAAAATGAAGAATAAATTTTTAAAATATGTACTATCATTTTTATTTATACAAAGCTTTTTCTGTTCAAAATATTTACCATTTAAGGAAAAAAATTAAGAAAATGCTTCATCAAGATATTGCAACTATATAAGAGCATTATGTAAGCATCAAATTATAAGAAAACTTAAAAACTTTTCTGTGACAATTAAACAATTTTTTTACAAATAATTCATTTTTGAGTCATTAAATCATTTAATAACTTATTGTTAATTTTTAACTGTTTTTTTTTCCAATTTAGCAGTATAGAAGGACAAAATCTTTCAAAAACAATCTTTAAACTGAAGCATATATACTTGATTTACATTTTTAAAAACTAATTATATCATTTTTTCATTATCTTAAATGCAAATCTTTTGAGAAAATTATACAGAAACTTTTTAAATTATTGCTGTTTCAATACTTTTCAATTCACTTTTATCTAAATTAGCTTAATATTAATCATAATAAACAATGAAATATAATTACATAATTGAATTTTTTAAAACAGTAGTTCTTTGCAATATATTTTAAGTAAACTTGCTCATTTATTTTTAATTATTTATTAATTAAACTCAGTAGCTTATATCATTTTGAAAACCATAAAAAGAAGAAAAAAGGCGATTATTTAATAAAATAATTGATAGTTATATTTGTTAAAGTGTAGTTTGATGCAAATTATATAACAAATGCACCACTTTTTTGTTTTTGTTTTGTTTTTAAATTCTTGAAACATTCTTAAAATGACAAACATTATGCATAGATGAGCTTTTAAGACAGTTTTGAGGAGAAAAAATGCAATAATTCATGTAATATTCTACAAATCTTATGAGCCCTTTCCCATTAACATGACAGTGGCCAAAATATACAATAATATCATGCTAAAGGTGCAAGTATAACGTAAAAAAGTAAAAATTTTTATA
>JAPMOR010091719.1:298451-330158 GCA_026543865.1 Argiope aurantia | reverse complement strand
TTATTGTTTTTACTTTCACTCAACTTTTATTTGCTAATAGGCCCTTTAATCAAGCTAATTAAGCATGCACTTTTTTGTTTTTGTTATTCTGGGTTTTATGATACAAGGATCACATCTGGTCATGTTGTGCCAATGATACAATTAAAAACATGATCAAATGGTAAAATTTAAAATATCAAAAATGAAGCATAGCTTTAAATCATTAAAATCCTGCATAAAAAAAGATGACAACATGTATAAAATTATAAAATCTGTGAAATTTAAATAAATGTAAGGGTAAAAATCAATGGACTTCAAGTAACTAAAATGGTTTACTTGAGGAGGTTATAGAATCACAAATATTTAGAGATTGATGCACCATAAAAGTATAAAGAATGGTGATTAAAACAATTGCAATTGGTTAAAATAAGTATGACCATAAAATCAATATTCATAAGTATGACCATAAAATCAATGTTCATAAATATAACCATAAAATCAATGTTCATAAGAATGACCATAAAATCAATGTTCATAAATATAACCATAAAATCAATGTTCATAAGTATGACCATAAAATCATGATGTCCATACAAGATCCCTTTAACAGAAAAAGATGCTTGTAGGAAAAATGTGCTTGATTGATGTGTAGTTGAGAAAATGTGATATCAAGTTCTCTCACTGGAACAACTGGCCGAGGTGTTAGGGTGATTAAAGTAATATATCTTCACATTTTTTGCATTTTTTTTATTTTAAGTTAACCCTGATAACATATGAAAATTTGCAAATCTTTGTAAGTTCTGTCTTTTCAATTTCTCATTTTCTGTTCTGTTTCATGTGTATAACGTAACTAATCAAAATTCTTCAGAACAAACTCATGGTTTAATAAATTCATGCCAAACACGGTTTAATATTCTCAATACACCTTATGCATCTCATTTTATTAAAATTTTAAACTTTCATTTAGAAAAATCTTTCAATAATATATAATAAATTTATTGAAATTAATAGAATTGCCCAAAAAATTAATATATTTAAAGAAAAACTATTAAATATATAATTGTGACATGTTTAAACAGATTAAAATAAAATATTTTTATTGGAAATTCAATTTTATATGTCATAAAAAATTACAAAGATGAATATTCAATTTAGGAAAGCTACTTATGTTTTTCCATAATGTTGATTAATTTACTCTTAACCAAAATTTACTTTATTTATATATAATACAAATAAATAATTAAACTGCTGAAATCAATCAATTAACAGAAAAAAAACATCATACTATGCCTTGAAGTTTGTTAAAGAAACAAAATAAAGTTCTTCATTTATATTTTTAAAAAAATTTTAAATAAAAATTACTTAATAAAAAATGTAATTAACAATAATCAGCATCATAAATAAAAATTTTGATGAAGTATACTACATCAAAACTCGACTTTATCACATTGCATTAAAAATAACTTACCTCTTTAAATTGACATGCAAGTTTGTTCCGTTCCATGATATTACTTTGAATTTGAATTTTATATCTGTTAGTCATTGCCATCTAAAACATTTTCCAAAAAATACAGACACTATTAAATTGAGAAATTAATTATATAAAATAAATTAAAACAAATTCAGATTAATTTTATTATAAAAAATATTGGTCAAAAGATAAAATTAAAAAAAATCAACAACACTATGCCATTAATATTCACAGATTTGAATTATATAGGTAATACATAAATAATTAATACAAATAAGCAAAGTAATTAAGAGGTTTAAGTAATTTAAACTTAATTTAACCAAACAAACTTTAAACCAAAAGTAAAAATATGTAATAAAAATTGCAGTTGCATGCTTTTGTCAGTAATTTATTGTATGACATTAGATGGCAGGAATTACTATCATTCAAAGAAAGAATATGAAAGGTATGGAAACCCATTGCACAGCAAGAAACAAATATGAATTTAATTTAAAAAATAGAAAATGACAATGGATAAATCAAACACCTGTTGCACTTCAAAAAAGTTTCTTAGGTAGCTATCAAATCTCTATATGCCATCAATTGTGTTAAAACGTGTTCATTCAAAAAAAGAGTAACTCTTACTAATCAGATTAAAAGCCAGACATATAACATACAAAAACAGATTATATAAAGCAAATTCAATTTAAATATAGTTAAGAGCTGTGGTCGGAATTCTGCCATATTTTTCTCAATTGGAATGTAAATAGTTCAAGGAAATATTTTACCATTTGGTTCATATCCAAATAATTTAGATATTAGAAGCAAATCAATGTCTTTTACACACTTACAGACCAATTTTCATAGAAATTTGCAAAAGTGCAAATTGTAAAATAAAATTTCTTCACTAATGAAGTTACATGTCCATGAAAAGATGGTTGGTAGACATAACCCATGACAATTCATGAGTTAGCTACTAGAAAAGTCATTAAAATAACTGGTCATATAAATGATAAAAGTATAGAAAGCAGTACATATAAACAATATTATGAAAAACTGCAAATTCTTATAACATGAATTATTATAGAATATTCAGCTAAAAATTCTACATTATTTAGCTAATACATGATATTTTAACAAAACATTTTTTAAAGATTATGCCTTTTTATTATTGTATCATGGTATTTCTTTTTATTCTTTTTTTATTTTCATATAGTTTCAAAATGAAGAGGCACCAATATATTTCAATGAAACATAACATTCAAAGAAACATTCTCAGGAATAAACAACTATCTCAATAGTGCCTTTCTTCTATGTTTGGTTGGTCAAGTAATATTCATCAGTTAGTCATAACAATCTCTTAGCTTATGAATTCACAAAAGCTTTGTTTATAAGATATCCACATCTCATTCTGACTTCTTAAAAATAATAAATAAAAAAGTATGTATCTGGGAAAATTTTGTGAATTTTGAATGCATTGCCTAATCATGCATATGTAAAATATGCATTGCTATAGATCCAAAAATTTTGAATAGAAATTTCATGTATGAAGAAAGAAGCTTCAAATGATACTGCAAATTATTTGGAAATGATAAATTCCTATGCTGATTAATAAAGCAGTATTGTATGCCTGATCTTTATTCTTTATGTTAGTGTAACTGGAAACATTCTATAGTGGGAGTTTATGGCTACATGATAATAAAGTTTATATATGATATATTCATTTAATAATTTATGAACACCTTTTGGACTAAATTGCACCTAGCATAAAAGAGATGTAAATAACTTTGTCTTTTTCATTTTTAGAAATTATGAAAAAAATTCTTACTTTATGCTTAATACTGTCGTCAAAATACTTGGCTACTTTTTGTAAAATTACTCTCTTTGTAACTGGATTCCTGCCACCAAATCGAACGTTTAGGTTAAATGTCTCTTGTTCTTCTTTCAGAGATTCTAATGACAAACTTATGGATTTCATTCTGCACTGAAATAGTACAATAATAAAAATTTAATGTGATTCCTTATATATCTTATTTATAAGAAAAATATATGAATTTTGTTATATAATGCATTGATTATTGCTATTACATTGACATAAAGTTTGAATTCTTGAGATTTGCAGTATTGATATAAGAGTACTTTGAGATTATCCCATCGACCAATTTTGCCAAACCTGATATTATCGCCAAAAGGTAGCTTATGCGGATATTCGAAAATCGCCAATCCTTTGATGCTTTTTGCGAGGATTGACACATTTTCGCAAGCGTTGACAGAATAATCCCAAAATATCGATATCAGATGTAAAACATTAAAATGATAATTAAAGATCATTATCATGAATTCCAGATACTTTGTTTTATAATAATATAGATTTGTCATTATCCCAAAATGCACCAACCTGGCCCTTCCTATAGTTCAGTATTTTCAGTAGGATAAGTAAAATGCATTAAAGAGAATCAAGTCCCAACTTCCTGATGTCAGGGACTTATAGTGACATAAAAAGCGACTGCAGTTCATATATTGCTATGGATCGGTGCAGTTAATCTTATAGTAAGAAAGACAGTTTTATAGATATCCTAATGAGTGTTGAATGGATATTAGGATAATGACTCTTGGGTTTAGCAATAATAATATGTAAAGTTTTCAAAAGTGCATTAATTAAAGTGATATTTTTATTTAATCTTGAGATCCAGTGATTAATCTAGAAAGTTCTTTGCCTTGTCAGGGAATCTATATAAAGGTAGTAGTGAATATGAATTAAGACAGAAGTGAATTCTTTCTTTGGAGTTTTAGTAAAATTGAGACATGCAGTTGTTTTATGCTAAGCATTTTAATATTTGCTACAGAATTATTGATTTTTGCAAGTACTATCTCTGTGCATGCTTTGGATGCATTTACATGCTTTCTTGTGGAATATAGCATTGTTATCCATTATTCATCCTATTGGGCTTCTTTTACCATGCAACTGCTGGACAAATGCTATAACAATGTTTTATAATAGTTATAAATAACTATTATATATAATGTTATTATATGTTCTGTTATCAATAATAGTGAAATTTTCTGTATAATTTTCAAATATCTTGAAAAATAGGCCCAGATTTCAATCAAAAAGAAATTTTTAATAAATCTCTACTAATTTGAAACTTTCTCTGGTCTGGACTCTATGGGATAATTGAGAATCTAGGCAACATGATTATCCTTTTTCTTATATATTATTTCTGTGAACTAATACAGAGAAATAAAAGTGGAGGTCTTGACATAAATCACAAATACACAATAACAATTTTTTTAAGGAGAAGGATGCATTTCTATTAAATGAACAACAATCATTAGCATACATAAAAATTATACAAAATACCAATTTTTATCATCAAAATTGCTATTACCAAAATGTACCTGTTGTTCAAATTTCACAAAAAATTAAGAGAAAATTATATGTGTTGATACATATGACTGTGGTACCTAGTATATTTGAAATATATTTTGACTACTTTCAATCTAACAAAAAGTATAAAATTTCATTTATTTAATTTATGCAATGACTGAAACTTCACAGTCAACATTGAAAACATAATTGGAAAATTTTAAGGACTGAAAAAATGCAATTAGGAAAACTCAAAAATAATATTATAGAGACAATTACTTAATAAAAAATCAAATGTATTTTTTCTTTTAGCAATAAGATAAACTGCATATAAAATATTGCAAGCACACAAATTGAGAAATTCATGTTATAATTATTTCATTGATTCTAAATAATACATAATCATAAATATATTGAAATTTAAGCTTTAATATATATCAATTTTTAAGCTTTAAATGTATAATTGTTGAAAACTAACACATTAATAAGTGATAAATGAAAAATCCAATATACCTTTAAATTTGAAAACTTAACAAACTTTTGATAAAGTGATAAACCAAATAATTACACATATATTAATTTTATTCTTTTAAGAATAGTGAAAAACAAATGCAAAGTGCATAAAAATATGATAATTTTTTTCAACACATAAAGTCATGTGTCTCACTTATTAAGAAATAAGAATGTAAAACTCTTTCTTATAAATTAATTTAGCCTTATAATTTATATAAGTAAATATATTCTGAATTAATATTAGAGCACCATTTTCCATATTTACCTCTAAATCTTGAACTTCAAGTTTCCAAAAAGATATTTTTCTTTCCAGATCCTTTTCCAAACTTTTTAACCGTTTATGAGCAAAATAACATTTTGCAGGATAAGACAGAGGGGAATATGTATCTTCTGATGTTTGAGAATGAATGTCCATATCAAGCATTTCCAGTACATTATGAACTGTATCATCATGTTTTAGAACAAACTCATATATATGATTTTCTTTCACTAAAATATCGTTGGCTTCACTAAAAATAAAACATTTTAGAATTTTAGCATGAAAGCAATAATTTTGCTCATGATATTTATTTATATAACATAAGATGCATACAATCCATTTTATATTATGGAATAAATATTTTAGGCTACGTAATACAATTACAAAAATAAAATTATACAAATGGAATAAAAAATTAAAAAAATGAGGTGAAATAAAAGTTTTTTGTTATTTATCTAAAACACAAATGTTTTCAGATATTTAAAAAAAAATGCCATGATTTTTTTTAATGTAGCTTTTAAACAGATTTCCAAAATTCTTTTAGTTCATTTAATGAATAACTCAAGTTCCTTTACAAAGTTCACAAGGAAAAAAAACATTACTTTTTCAAAACACACATCACTATAAGTTATTTCACATTCTATAATAAATTTTTACACATTATGTGCCATGCATAAATCTTTGTCAATATTATTTATCGAAATAAAAATATCAAAAGCTACAATTAAAGCAGTTGCTTACTTGATATCTTTTAATAATGTTGACAAAGACTCTTCAGACAAATTATTTAAATAATGGTGTAATTTAGACTCGTCAAAGTCTGCAGATTCTCTCCACCGATCAAGCTCCTGATAATCAACTTTCTTGTTCAAATTTGGCGGCTGTTCAGAGACATCCCTTTCGTTTTCAAACGATTCAGTATTATTATTATTTGTATTTAATAATTTGCCCTCGGAATCATCCATATCCTCTTCTCACTGGAATTAATTACAACAATCCGAGACAAAGTTGTTCTTCGTTGATGGTATCATGAATTACATGAACAAATAATTTTGACACTCGTTAATCTCATTTAGGGAGGGAAATAATTGCACAAATCATAATATTCCATCACACACATTATATACATAAAATTATTCACGGTTAATCTAAATCTCTGTAATGCTAGATAATTGAACAACCATATAGCGCAGATTGTTTACTTCTCGAACGGCATCGTCTGAATCACAGTTGCCGTGACAACGCGAATTTTTCCTAGGATCATTTGCAACGTCAGTTGAAATATTATGACGTCACTTCCTTGTTTCTTACTGTCTCTATATGCTGCACATTTCCAGAATGCTGACGGATCAAAGTAATCAAGAAAGTTGTTTTGTTTTGTTTATCAGGGTAGCTAGCTAATAAATATTGTGAAAGTCGAAATTTTGGAATGTTTATTTGAATTGTTTTGTGGATGATTTAAAATGAATTCATCAAGACAGCTTGGTAAGTAATTCGCTTTTCTATAAAACAACTGGAATTTGTTTTTTAAAGAATAGAAATATTATTATAATAGAATTATTGAAAAGAAAAGACTAATTCATCAAAATTTCTTTTGTTGTAGGTACACTGAGAAATCTGTTATATTGTCATATATAAAAATTCATAGAAATAATCTAAAACAATTCTTAGAAATGATGAAAATTCATTTAATTTCCAATATATGTTATTCTATGTGCTAAATTTTTGACGTTTAAAAAAATATTTAAAAAACAATTCGTATGAAACTAATATTTTTTATATATATATTGCTAAATACAATTCTTATTGCCCGAATTTTTGTTTGAGAAATAATTAAAAATGGGTTGGTGGAAATCATTTTTAAGTTATATACCTGGTTATTTCAAAGGGAATGCTTCAAAATAGCATTACTTTTACTGAATAGTTTTAATATTTATACTCCGAAAACCAAGTAATATATAATTATTTCAATTTACCATATGTCTGTGTAAATAACTAGCATTTTTAGCAGAATGAATGGTATCAAAAAAAATTCTTCAAGAAAGTCCTTTTATTCCTGAATTATACTTAATATATTTAGAAACTATTGTTTGTGTTTTGTTTTTATCAAGACAGAAAATAGTGTACTTTTGAGTTAGATTGTCAAAATATGATGCATATAGCAGAAATTGTTCAGTCTAATTCATATTAAAGAAATCTGTACTGCTCAGGATGTTTTAAAGTATAATATCAATAATAGTTACTATTTTATCTTGAATATTAATGTCGTTCAAACTGAAAGAAATAGACAAAGAATTCTCACAAGTCTTTAGTAAATCAAATGCAGTAACCAAAAATTCTCATTCAAAGCATATGAAGATTTGCCAAGTAATCATTTTTTGAATGCAGTTTTTTAGAAAATTGAAGTGATATTTTCTGGAAATTATATCCATTTATTGGAAATATTTTTTTTTGGGGGGGGGGCAAATTTATACAAAATTATCCAGTTATAAAGAATTTATTTATGAGATCTGATACTAGGGACATCGGGAAAAAAGAAAGAAAGAAATATATATATGCAACTTCTGTTTCACTTATTTGATCATTGCATTTTGCCATCATTTTTTTCGAAACTTCATTGTTGGATGATGTGGTTAGCTATTTTTACAATGTATGCATCCTTTTTAGTGATTTCTTATGGAAGCCTTGTATCATATACAAATACCACTGTTTCTGTTCCTAATAAACTTTGACTTTTTTTAAAAAAAAAAAAAATAGTAGCATTAAAATATTTGGCACTTTTATTTTTCTCATATCTACAGAGAAAATATGTTAATCTTCAAACTAAAGATGTTGATGAATTCACCATTTCTGCCCTCTTTGAGTCCAAAAAAAATTGGAATTATTTATGCCTGTGAATGATTAAAGATGATTTTAGTTAAACAGATGAAATTTAGTGTGTGATAGTAACACAAAATTTGTAGATTTCTATCCAATTTTGAACAAAATCCATGCACAGAAAGAAACAGGTGAGTACAATAACTACAAAATATAAAGAACTAGATATATAAAATTTAGTACACAGATTAAGGTCTTAAATATAGATTCATGTTAAATTTTGAATCAAGTAAATTAAGACCCTGACCACTTGATAGACTTTACTGTTGCACTTGCATATAAACATAGTAACTCAAGAATACAGCAAAGATAAATGAAATTTGGTAACAGTTTTAATATCATAAATATAGATTTTATCAAATTTTGAATCAAACCTGTCAAGGAATTGTCCATCTATTAGTTTTTACTTTTGTATACGTGTAAAAACAACTCAGAAACATGATGGAAATAAATGAAAATTGATAAGTTAGTATTGTTATTAAATCTGTAGTATTGTGTCAGTTTTTGATTTCAATAAATCTATAAATAGATGTGCAAAGGCATACTAAGTCTTCTCATCAATCATTTTATTTCTTAGTATGAAGGTAATTTGGCATGCCTAAATTATGTTGCTACATAGCAAATTCCAGATTTTATTCAATAATTCTTTGTCATTTTTTATTCAATTATAATAATTAAGCTTAAAACTGTATTATCATATTGTTTTGTGTTAAATTGCCTCTTTCTTTGTAAAATTTTGAAACATTATTTATTGTAAGTTGTGTGTATAGTTCAATATTAACTGCTCTGTAATTGTCTATCATCAACTAAACTTTTATTTACGAACATCAACAACTTTTATTTGCATTTTGATTTTTCATTGAAACAGTAATATCTTTCAAGTGAAAAAAAAAAAGAGAGAAAAAATGAAACCAAAAAACAGTGATTATAATTGCTATTAGCTAACTGCTAAATATTTTTTTTTTTTTGAATTTTTGAGTATTTTTTTTTAATAAGTTGCTCAGGAGCCAATGAAGTTAAATCCCCAAAATGAGAAAATTGATTTTAAATTTTTTGGTCTTATTAATTTTTTTAAAAGCATACAATTTTGGATTACAAAGAAATAAATAACTCCTGTAATAATTAAATATATTATTAATTCCATCCAATTTACAAAATCAGAAAATATTAAAAATGGATTTATCCAGATTGGCTTCTTAGCAACTCTTATATACATTATAGGCATAAAAAAAGTAATTATTTTTTAGGTGAAGATGCTCTTGAAGCTCAAAATCGATACCGTGCTGATGAGTTGGCTAAGAAAATCTCAAAACTGAAATCGGTAAACAAATGCTACTGTCTTACATTATTTAATTTTAAGCAATGGAGAACCTTTTGCCTTTTCTTTTTTTTAATAAAAGAATAACTTAACAGCATTTTTATATTTCCTAAAAATTTAAAATGTAAAAATAAAAAGTGTTTTTAACTTGTCATGTGCCTTTCTATCTACCATACAATATCCAATTTCTTTGGTATGCTAATAAGCAGAGGGCTACTTTAAGTTACAAAAAGTCTGCATGAATATAGCTATATTATTTTGTAATCTTCATATTAAAAGTTATTAGGAGAATATAATTTTTTTAAATGTGCCAATCTACAATGATTGATGCCATCTGAATGGAAATGTCATAAACTTAAGACAATGGTGCACAATATGTTAATATAAATCATGTTGCTTTTTAAATATTTATAAATGTGAATATACATTTTCTAAACAATTCAGCTATAATAATTTTAAATAATATTAACATCCTTGTCATATCTTCAGATATAAAGGTAACCCAGTTAAGAAAAAAATATTTTCAAGAAAACATTTTACTTTACCTTGAAAAAATTCACTGTGTCCTAGAAGTGGTTTGCTGCTAGAAAATAAATACCAAGTAAATAATATATATACACCAAAGTAAATCGCTGAAATAGACATGACATGTTTCTCCAATATTGCTTATTCCAACTTTTTGAGAATTGAATGTCATTCTTGAGTTTAATTAATTTTCTTTTATGTAATAATTCTAAAATATTCTTAATATTTCTAGAGCTTTTTGTGTAAATTTATTGTTCAATTAATCATACCTATTTTATTTCTCAATATTTATGTTTGCACAATTCATTTTTTTATGAGCTTCAACATTTTTATTCTAAGACTGTATCATGTAGCACTCAAAACAATTTTGATCTCTTTAGATTTTGTATAACCTTTAATTCACAGTACAATTATAATGTAAAATTTCACATACGATTATTTTTGCATGGATAATTAATTCAGTGTTAAAGTTTCTTTTGAGAGTTAACTTTAATTATAGTCTAGTTATAAATATGATTTAATTTCTTATATGGAAACAAAGATCTATTTAGGATGCAGATTAAATTCTGTTAAAGTATGAAATAATCATATTGAATTAACAGTATCAAATCTGCATTTTGTTAAATAGTTTACACATTAACATGCAGTATCTTTACACATATCTTTTGTTAAAAAAAATTAATTACATAATATTTGATTTCAGCCTTATTTTTTTATACTTCTTTCACAGGTTGCATATGATATTGAAGTTGAAGCCAAAGATCATAACAGATTATTGGATGATGTGGTAATTTTTATATTCATAATTTAAATATTAACAAAGTTTTGAAAGCATTACAGTTTACTGTAATGCTTTCAGTTTACTTACAGTTTACTGTAATGAATCAATTACAGATTAAGTGTGAATAAATAAAGTGAATTTTATTTTATGCATTAATTTCTTTTTAATCAGAATCAAAAATTTAACAAATTTTTAGCTTCCTTGCAGTCAAAACTCAATTCCCTTTGCAATGAATATATTAATTAGTTAATAATTGTGTTGAATTAATTAAATATTTTATAAGCTATAAGATAAAGAATACTTTTAATAATTATTTAAAATTTCAGAAATTGCATTTATAATTTGCTTAGAATGCAATTTTTTTATGTCCTCATCTGAAACAAATAAATTTTTAAAATATTGTTAATTAAATTAATCATAAAAGAATGATTCCAATGCCAGAATATTTTAATAGGCCATCTAAATTAAATAGTCAAAAGTTTTTACATGGTGATATTAAATGGATAAATAATATGTTAAAAAATCATTTAGACATTATCTCTGAATCTAGAAAAGATAAACTACAACTACACTAAGTGAATTGTTGTAGATATAAAAGCAATAAAAATATTTGTTTTGAAAGAGAAATCTAAATTATATTCATTTAATTAATTAAATGGGTTATCATTAAGTTCATTCTATGGTCAACCTGAAATAATTATTAATAATAATTTTACAGGATAATGAATTTGACAGCAGCACAGGATTTTTATCTGGAAGTCTCAACAAAGTTAACAAGATGATGTTTACTGGCCGTAGTGATAGGAGACTGATGTGCTATGTGGTGCTGATAACTGTTGGCCTTTTTATTGTTTTTTATTATTTGGCCAATAAAGTAACACGATAACACAAAAACATATTTCAAAATTCCATGTATTTATGAATGTTGAGGTCTTTGAAATATGTATATATATTGTTACTGTGAACAAATATGTATATTAAGCATTAAAATATATTAGCATGTAAATAAACAGTATCCTGAAAGAATAATTTGAATTTCTTTTTCCAATAGTATTATATCCATTTTTTGCTTTTAATAAAAAAATATTTATATATTTTAAAAGATTATTTAAAATATCTGCATTTAAAAATTCATATCTATTCAATTCTTATCATTAAATAATTGTTACACATATTAAGATTGCTGTTTTACGTCAATATTTAATTTTTGCACTATCTAGTTTAGCACATATAGAAAAACTATAATTCAAAAAAAATGCACACATTTTGCTAATATGCACTAAAATATACAAAAGAATTTAAAAGGGGAATACAATAGGAACTTACATTTGCTCTGCATTGTTTTTAGACTGAAATTTTTAAGATTAAATACAATTAAAAAATTTACAAAAAAATCCTAAATCTTAATATATGTATCTTGGAATCAGTTCCATATTGCATAAATGTATTATAATATGGTTAATATATAATTGCAAGTGTGATCAACATATCTTTATTTTAGCACAGTAAAAATCAAGAGCTTAAAACAATTGACTAACAAGTTTAAATACAAAGAACAATAAAATCCACACACATATATATATATTCCACATATAGTTTTTGCCATTAACACAAACCACGCAGCTTTATTTATTTTCAACACTTACTGAACTCTTAATATTTACAAATACTTTACAATTTACATAACTGTTATGGCCACTTTCAGGTTAATGTTAGCATGAGCACAGCTTTTTTATGCCTCATTAATAAGTTATTTAAAAAAAGAAAGCTAAAAGGTTGAAGTTGCAAAATGTAACAATTGCTTAATCAATGGAAGTAGTATGATAATCTCACAAACCAAAATAACTCTTTCAACAGTTATAATACTGAGAAATGAGCTCAAATATATAACATTTCTTGATCAGTAAAAATGGAAGTACATTTATAACTAGAAATCTTCTCAGGAAAGATCATTTGTTTCTTTCACACTTATATAACACTTCTTGATCAGTAAAAATGGAAGTACATTTATAACTAGAAATCTTCTCAGGAAAGATCATTTACATCGTCAATATGACTGTACATAAGGAAAATGTCCAGGTGACTTTCTTTTTTTAATTTGCAGATTCCTTTTCTGCCTAAAATGGAGAAAATAAATAAAATTTAATAGTTGCAAAATATTTATCATATCCAAATTTTTGTACTGAAATATTAGAAAATTTATATTAAACCAGAAACCTAAGTTTAAAAATAATTACTTTGATAAAAATAGGTTTTACAAAATACGGTATTAAATCAATTTTATATTTCATGCAGTAATTGTAACGATATAATAGCAAAAACATATTTAATTCATTGATTAATATTAATAACCGTAAATGCCTGCTAAATATCAGAATTCTACAAATATAAAAATTTTATATATTTTACATAAATATCTGAAATAATTTACATAATCAAAGAAATAAATTATAAGTCTAGGAGCACTAAAATAAGCATACTCTATACAAAGAAGAAAATTTCTACAGAACATAAAAAAGAAATTTTGATTTCGGGAAATAAAGAATATAATACATTTATTAATAAAATTGATATCAAAATTCAATGAAAGAAATTTATAAATTACTTTTATGATTGAATTACATAAAAAATACATTCCATTACTCATCTATAATTATAAAACATTTCTAAAAAATTAAAAGGGTATAGCAAACTATATTCATAATTAATTATATTAATAATTCATAAAAAGGTTTTAACATAAACATGACCTTACTTCCATATGTTTTCTAATGTATATATTGTAAATAAACAAATTACAAACTTTCTGACAACTGATTTTATAACCTATCTCTTTGTCAATCACCACCTGTACTATAAAATTAATAATTACAGGTTTGATGCTAATCATAAATATATAAATTCAGCATTAATTTTATTTAATGAAAAGACATTAAACTTGAAGTTGAAACTAAACAAGATATTACCATTTGTATTATATTGCAATTTAAGAATAGGAAATTTAAAAACTATTATCAACTGGCAATTTGAAATTAAAATTTAAGATATACAATTTTAAGAATTCTGGTAGAATTAATTACATTAGATATAAAAATTCTGTAAGAAATGATAGAAAATATACATTTAGAGAATTTTAAAATGTGCTTTATAAAAACTTAAAAATTTATTTATATGCAAAAAGTAGATTTGTCTTAAGAGTGACAAGATAGAAAAATTCCAAGTTTATTTTATTAGAAATAAAGAGTAGTATAGAATATTCATTTGTAAATATATATAGATATGTATGTAGAGGAATATAAAAATTGTAGAAGAATGTAAAAATTTCACTTTCAAATATTTTATAACATAAATTTACCTGCTCCATTCCCCAGGTGAGATAATCTTTTCTTTTAGCCGCTATATATTCGTTCACTAATTGTTGCACTGTTTCTCTAGAGTTATCAAATTCATCAAGATTATCTTTAAACATATCTTCTTTACGGAATTGGGCCAGGAAAGCTTCATTTTTACGTAATTTGTCATACTGCTTCAGAGTTCTTTCAAATAGCTATACAAAGTAAAATGTAGTTTATTGCAAGAAGTATTTTAATAGAAATAAACACACAAAAAAGTTATTATATAGTTACATACCATGGATATGCTAGTATGGTTTGCTAACATGAGGCCACTAACTCGGTGAGCAGTAGGAATATATGGAGATTTACGTGACAGAGCAACCTGAATACTTGCTGGGCCCCAAGGTATAAACTGGGCAAGCTTTCTTTCACGAATTCTCATCAAACTTTTATGAACCTAAAGTACAAAAATAAGTTTCAAATGTATGATAAAATTTTCATTAATAAATTTATAATTAATGGAAAGAAAGATCCTTAATTTTAAAATAACTATACAAAAAAATATATCAATTTGGAACTTAATTGCTGATAAAACAGTATTTATACAAGGACTGAAAGGTTTACTAGAAACTTTATTTAATCGCCACAATATAACAAATTAACAAGTCAATACAGTTATTCATTCTTTTCCATTTGGGTAACCCCAACTGTCATCAATTTGAAATGTTAACATTAATGTGCAATTGCATTACACAGAATTGAATGTAAATACAAATATTTAATCACCGAAATTTGTCAGAAGTTTGGAAAAAAAATTTATATATTAAAAGGAATTACAAAACAGAATTTTTCCCTAATTTTTTTTTAAATAGAAAAATATAGTTTTACACAAATATCAAACAAGCATTCTAACAAACAATATTAAAAATAAATTGTTCAAATTTTACATAAACTGTTACTATAAAGACAAAAATCAGAAATAATTTATTTGCCACTCAAATAAAATTGTCTGCTGATTATTTAAATTATGTTTGTTTATTCTGTATGCATCAAGGAAAAGTTCCAATATATTAAAAATATATTCTCTTTAATACAAAAAAGTGATTGTTATTTCAGAGTTTAAAAAATTGCCAATGGACAAGCCATTCACTCAGTGACACGACAACCCATGTGGGCAAAGTTCGACAAAGCCCATATCTGCTTTCTTGACTGAGGACCTTGGGGTGCAATGCATATGTCCTGGTTAGGTGGTCAGCCTAACATAGAAACCCTAGGTACAAACTAATAATGATACAATTAGTAAGTAAGTAAAAACTTATAATGCACTAGTTATTTAAGTGAACCAATCTAATGACAAAACAATATTGCTTCATTCCTTTTGGTAAAGAGAAATATACATATATATATCTTGAAATCTTGTTTATAGAAATTTTATATTTAATCATACAAATCTTACAAAACGTAAGCCTGTTTATAGAAATTTTATATCTAATTATACAAAATCTTACAAAATGTAAGCCTGTTCTGAATAACTTTATTTTGTAAATTAGATAGCCTCAAAAACAAACTGTATTAATGCTAAAATTAAAAAATGCACTATGAAAAAAAAAGAATTTAATTTAGAAAATTTAATTTAAGTTAGTTTAATTAGTTAATTAAGTTTGAAAAGTTAGTTTTAATTTAGAAAAGAAAATTTACAATAAACTTGTTTTTATAGTATATTTCATCCATTCATAAGTTGTTTTTGTTTCTGATGGCACTTGTCATACACAAGCTCGCTGATGAAGTCAGTGATTTTAAGACGAAAGAGTGTCTCGTTTAAGTAGCACCATCTACGGTCAAGAATAAGTCTTAGCTACTCATGTATCACATTTGCTTGCACAGCCCCTTTTTACAGGGGGGCACATTCACACACCTCACAAATACAACACAGATGAAGAACAACCATGCCCAACCCGGGACTTAAACCCAGGACACCTAGATCATGGGGAAAACACACTAATAACCCTATGCCAGGATGCCAGCTCCATTCATAAGTTCAATATGTAAGCATCCTATTTTAGAGCTATACAGTCTGTTTTAGGATACACTTTTTATATTTAAGCAATGTTTAATTGACTCCCAGGCTGGTACTCCACTTCAAGGATATAAGACACATAATTATAGATTTAACATGTAATTCATCAATTTAACAATGCTAATATATAAAAACTATTCAATTTATTCTTATTAAGCAATTTATTTAGCAACATTTAGCAATAAGAATCACATAAATTTTGATTTTGGGAAAAAAAATGCAGGCATGGGAAATGTAAATATAATATTATTGAATTAAAATAAAAATTTATTAGAGTTTATATATAAAAACTATAAAGAAAAGCGGTAACTGAAGAGTTTACTAATAAAAGAAGGTAAATCTATATTAGAAAAATTTAGAGTTACATGCACTATTCCTTATGGTAATTTATCCACTTTTGATTGAAAATACTATTCTATAATGTGCAAGTTCAGCTAAGGAAATTAATCAAAAAAAAATACTTTGCACACAACTTGGGATTTTAAATATTTAAATGTATTCTGCAAGTTTTTTTTTTTCCCCCCAGCAGCAGCAGCAAATTTTTCAATAATTTCAAACACGTGCATAGTTTTCTGAAATCAATTAATAAAATCATAAAAAAAATAGAGAAGCACAGATTTTCTATGAACATTTATTGGAATTATTAAAGTAATAATCGAAATACATTTACACTATGTATTGAATGTCGAATATAACATTACCTGTGTAGGATCCACTTCACCTTGAATAATATTTAAAATGCTTATATAACAATGACCAGAATTACGATCATATGCATTGGACACCATCATATTCTTTGGCTGTAATAAACGCCTCATAACATCTAAAACTGTTGTTTTACGAACACTAGCAACCTGAGGAGAAATAAAAATAGTTTAAACACCTTAAATATTACTCTGATTAATAAAATAAAACATTGAGAATAACGTGGCGGAAGAAAATTAATTTTAAACCCAAACTTTACCTCTTGGTCTGTAGTGAGAGGAGTATAACCTGTCATGAGAAAATGTAAACGTGGCATGGGTATTAAAGGTGCAAGAAGGCCAATCAAGTCATTGTTCATGTAACTAGGATACCTTAGAGTAGCTGTACTAACAGACATAATTGTAGATACCTTTATAAAAAGCACAAAATTAGTTAAATACAATTATAATCTATAAATTTCGTATATGTAAAATTTTTTAACGGGCACAACTACATAGTCAAGAATTATCATTTTAAGGATTTATGTTTTACAAATGCAAATTTACTACTATATATTTACTACTTTTCTATGCAAATTTGAACTAACATCAATTAATTGTACAACAGACTATTTATAATGCAATAAATAACTTTTAAAATAATCAATAGTTTTTTCAAGATGTTTAGCAAAAACAGCTATGTCTCAATTTTTTTCTTTACCTTTTATTAAATATTTATTTATAATTATTACTTATAAAAAATTTACATAATTACAGCTATTATTTCAACAGTCTCACAGTAAATTCCTTCTTTCATCAAATTTTAAGAAATTATTAGTTAAATAATAAATAAACTAATTTCATTACCAATCAATATATGTAATAAGTGCTTCAATTAAATTGGTATACAAAAATTTGCTACAGATTTTGCAAAATGTGTTTTTATTATTGCCAATTTTAAAAAAATAATTTGCACAAAATATGCAAGACATATTGGGAAAACAAGCAAAATTAAAAATCTTTCAGCAATTTATTCTTTTCTTCCAATTTCTTTATAGAATAAGCATTGAGTACGCAAATTATTCTGTCTTGATTATTAAATTATCAATAAATGGCAACAGATTAAATGGATATTCTTTTATCAAAAACAAACTAAAGATATGAAAAACCGATCTACTTTTTAAAATATATATTCGAATGCAGACTTGGAAATATACTCATGAATGTAAACTTGCTATCTTTTAACAATATAAACTTATATCTTCCCCTAATAGTTCTTTGTTAAAGGCCTCAATAAACTATTGGGTTGTTCGGAGAGTAATTTTGTTTGTGTTTTTTTTGTGTGGAAATGAAAGATGGTTTTCGTATAATAAACAAATATTTTATTAAATTATATATTGGCCGTTCTGGTCCAATACCTTCTGCCATCTTTCTGGTAGTAGCATAATTCCACACTCATAAAATTTTTGGTCTTTGCAGCCAAAAAACTGATTGAGGTGATTTTTGACCTCCTCATTTGAGGTGAAGGTTTTACAGTCTAAAAAAGTTAGCGAACCAGTTCTGGCACTGGCGTACTGTCAACACACCTTCTCCATACACATTGGTCAATTTCTTTCTGGCTTGAACAGTATTTTTACCCTTTCTGTAGTAAAACAGTAAGATATGTCGAAAATGCTGCTTATCGCTCTCCATATTTAAAAGGGCACCAACCAAAAACTACTGCATAGAATTAATTGGAATTTTTCACACACAAGCCTTGCTATATGAGCTCTCAAAGCATATAAAAATTATATGGCTTAAATGTGAAGTTGGGTGCAAAAAAATACAATTAAATCCTCTGTCGGGAAAAAACGAAATTACTTTCCGAACAACCTAATATATACTATGAACCATTACAGCAAACTAATACGTCACATGAATGAGTAATTTAATCAATAGACCATTTAAAAAAATGAGTTTATGTCTATCATAAAAGCAAAAATATAACCATCAATTTAAATTAAATTGCATAAAAGTGGAACGTTTTTTAATTAAGACAAAACAGAATTAATTTGGGGTAGAATATATGTTATAAAACTTAATAAAACATATTTGCAGCTCAAAAAGAGTATGTTATTTACATAAATCAAAATATCTGCAGCATAATTAGAAAATTGTGAAAGAAAAAAAATTTAGTTAAGAAAAAGAATTCATTGGTTTTTAAAAATTAACGTTAGATTATAGAAGTTACAAAAAAGAAAAATTATTTTCAAACGATATACAAAATAAATTAGCATGGAAATTCATGCATATTTACATTATTTTAAATGCACACATACCACAAAAAATAAAGAATACATACTAATGCATTAATCTGTTCAAAAGTTGGGTTGGTTATGTGTAATCTATCAACAGCTATTCTGTTCAAAGAAGTGTTATCCAAGACAACAACACAGTCGGCATTCTGTGTCAGTCGTTTCAAAGTCAACAGAGAATTGTATGGTTGAACCACTACATCACTGATTTCATCTTGGTTTGGAAATACTGAGTATGTTTGAATCAATTTCTTAGGAAACCTTAAAATATACAGAAATGTTTTTTTTACTAATTCACACAAAGGAACTCAAAATAAAAAACCTATATATATATATATTAATAAGTTTGTTAATTTTTAAAATACTTTGCTAATTTAGAAATGCAGCAATGGAATTTAATTCAAGTACATAGTATTGATAAATTTTAATTTATGATTTAAGTTTTTATTAATACACAGACTCTAAAATAAGAACATTGTTTTTTTATAAGTAAATAAAGTCAACTATATATTTTAAATATTTTGTAACTGAAAGTAAGAAATCCAATTATGTAACACATTATGTACTAAATGATAATTTCATAAATTTAATGTATGAAAATGTATTATGAAATGCAAAAAAATTATTATGGTTATGAAGTTTAATAATGATATTTACTCTCATTTAAACTATTTAGTCTTTTCATACTTTGATTAAAATTAACTTCAATCACTATTTCTTCTTATAGCAAAACAGTTATTCTTTAAACACACTCAGAAAGACATTTTTCTTCTTCACTATTAGATTAAGTACCAGTTTCATTTACTAATTCTTTCAATAAACCAGAAACAGTAACCTGAGTTGAATCATCACAATACAAAAAACAAAGATTAAAAAAAGAGAGAAAATATGGAAAAGCATTTAATCTTTTTATGTGTTTGAAATGGGGATTTTATCAGAAAAAATTTGACCCAAAAGGATTTTTTTTTCAACCAAAATTGCATTTTTGCAGTACAAACATGATAAACAAACACATGAGAAAGCATTTAATCTTTTTTGAGATGAAGATTTTATCAGAAAAAGAAATGTTGACCCAACATTTTTCTTTTCATGTTATATGACAGTTCATCATTATATAGATAAAGTTACAGTATTTAGACTGTAGGAAGCAAAAATCTACACAATTCAAATAATCCACACAATACAGAAATTTCTTTATTAATTCAGAATGAAAGTTCATAGAAAAAGACTCAATTTTAAAAATTTATAACACAATATGCATAGATAACTGTTGAAGAAACTTTTGTTGGTTTCTTTCATTATTTCAAGTTCCATTCTTAACTTTACGTGTAGTTTTTAATACATAAAAGGTAATACATAAAAGGTTTTTAGAAAGTTAATTCAAAATAAATTATTCTGGAATAAAATTTAATGACATTAATTATTCTGATATAGTTATTGACAAAATCCATTGATTTCAGATAAATTATGCATCAGAGGAAACATCAAGAATATGTATATCATTTATATATTAAATTTATATAAAATAATTCTCATGGATTAAGAAAATTCAGTAAGTGAAATTATCAGCAACTCACTGAAGCATACAATGGGCATTTCAGTAACAGTATCATCTTCCTGTATATAATAATGTAAGGCTCCACATTACCTGCCAGTTCAATTTAAAGCAAACTTTCAAATAAGGTGGATCTTGATTTGGTTTTTGATCATATTCTCATAAATGAAGAAACAGCTGTCGGCAACACAGTCCCTTCAGACAATGATGTTAAGAAGTGTTTAAATGAGTAAAGGTATGAATTCTATTAAAATATGATTATCAATTTGATCCTTTAGTCTGATTATTGGCTCCATCAATTTGACAATTAAATAGAAAAGTTATGTTGTTTTGTTATTCCTTTGCATCCTAATTGCATTTCAGCCATTTATTAATTGATATTTTTTTTATTGGCATTGTAACATTTTTTTCCTGATTAACTTATGTATAAAAAATATAGCAATAATATTAAGATATAAAAACTGTGTAAATTCATAACATTTCAAAAGTATGAATATTTTAATATTGTTAAAATATTTAAAAACTTTATTGTTAACTGGAACCTTTAAATTTTTTAAAGTTTAAAAATAGATATCTCTTTTTATATAATGATTTATATAACATATTTAGTTTTATAGCTTCTCCTTAATAAATTCATTTCAATATTTCATAAGTAAAATGCACACATTTAAAGAAAATGAAAAGAACCTGCTACTAATTATATAATAAAAATGTAATACAGGAAGAGGGACTAGACTTATAAAGAATATAAGAATTTAGAATATAAACCTATATTCTAAACCCATAAAGCAAAAAAAAAATATTTCTAATATGAAAATAAAACTATAAACAAAATTACATAAGATAAAGTATTGTCCTTAATATAAAATATTGTTAAAATACTTTAAATAGCCATGATGTCAAGATAAAAATCTAAAAATTTAAAAATAATAGCGAGTTATCATTTATAGTAGAAATTTAAATAAAAGCAGCATCATTTCTAAAGAATGAAAAAAATTTATTAATATTAAACCAAACAAATGCTTACATTTTATTTATTTTTAATTTGTGCAACAACAAAAAAATGTAATGCTTTTTTTTTTCCTTTTGCTGAATTAAAACTATTTTTTTTTCTAACTTTATAACAATACTATATGAACAACTTCAATGAAAAAGCAAAAAGTTCATTTATAATTTAAGAGCATAAGTTGGTCCCTTAAAATATGAAGGAAAAAGCATTGATTTTATAATTAATCCTATAAAGATGTTTGTGCAATGAATATAGTGTGCACTTATTATTATAATATGAATTACAAAAAGTTTTTCCCTCCACAATGAATTTAATGAGTTCTGATACGTTTTGAACAACCTGAAATATGTTCTGTTATTTTTCAGCATGAGTGGGATTCATTGAGTTTGGAATCATGTCACAAAAGAAAATGAAATTAACCAATAATTTTGATAGTGAAAATACATCCAATATCCTTTTGTGGGACCTGTGTTTCCTTTCTTAAACTACATCTATATTCTATTCTTAAGCTTCATGTTTCTTCTATAACTCTCTTCATAATTAAAATTGATTTAAAATCAGTAAACAAAATTTTATACAAATCAATCAAAAATGCTACATCCAGATAGCTAAAAATTATTTTCTAAAAAGCAGATAATTTATGGAAATATACCAAAAATGTGTAAATAATAATTAATTAAGCATCTGGTTAAAGATCTTGGAGCAATTCAAGAAACTTTTTTATCAACTGATTAAAAAATATATAAAAATAAAATACTGAATCAAACTCTATTTCATAATAATGTTCAATAAAATTTAAAACCATTCAAAATATTCTAGTCAATCAAATATACTTTACTAATAAAATCAAGTATAATAAATTTTTGTTTTTATCTTCTCGCTGTAAATGTTGATTGTATTCCACAACAGAAAAATTTCTCTAATCATTCTTGCCTTTTTAAATTTCCTTTATTTAATTATTTGAAATTTTAGATGATAATCGAACATTGAACCTAAAACTGTTTTAACCAGTGTGAAGGGATCTGATGCAAGGTTAATGAAATATTTCAACAATATAATACAAATTTTAAAAAAATAATCCTAAATGAAATCAAAATTTAATAATTCAATTGAAAGGTAGACCATATAGAAACTATTGGATGCACCGGTAAGTTAGAAAAGCTAAAACAAGCAAAATACATTGAAAGAAATTCAAACAATTTTAAAGGTATATTATTGTGTGTACCTACTATAAAATAAAACAACTTAACATTTAATAATTATTTAATTCAGAGCAATGTAAAGAAAATTAAATTGGTTTATAACCCATCCAGAATTAATGCCTAAAGAGATAATTTTTCATCATCACTTTAAAGAAAAATAAATAAAAAAAACAGTGTGACTGAAAAACTTAACTAACAACAGAACTGTTTTAAACTTCATTACAACAAAAATAAAAATTGCAAAAAACTGCTTAAATTTCTTTATAAAAATTTAAAATCAGAGAAAATTGAACAAAAAGTAAGCTTGTATTACCGGAATTATATTTATAAGAAATATAAAATAGTGTAAAAATCATTTTCATTTGTTAATGCATGCCAGTTTTTAGGGGGGGGGGGAGCTCTTGAAATTTTGATTAATATCCAATTAAATAAAATAGAAATAAAATATTTTTTTTAAAATTGCTACAAGGTGCATATCACCACCTGCAAAATCTATCTTTGACAAATTTGATAGTTCAAAAATCCACCCTGCAAAATACGAATAGATACATATTACCTTTTATTAGTAGTAAATATTAGATTATTATATTGTATTAGACAATTTTTTCAATAAGGTCTTTATTTCACATAAAGATTACATTTATAAAAGCATCAATGGCCTTCATCTGAATAAATAAAGCTTTTGCAAAAATAATTTCTAATAAATCAAAAAAAATCCAACATAATTTATAAGATATAAGTCATCATTTATAATTTTCCATTTAAAAAAACATTTTTAAAGCTTTTGTAACACACTAATGTAATACCTGTCATTTATCCTTTCTAATAAATATGAACCCATTCCTGACCCTGTTCCACCAGCTATAGAATGGCATAAAAGAAAACCTTCTAAACTATCACTTCCATCTGCTTCTCGGTCAATAATATCAAATATTTCTTCATTCAGTTTTTCACCCTGAAAATATATGTATTAGAATACGTAATCAGTACTAAGCTACTAATGATAATGATACTATATGATAAGCTTACAGCAATGATTTTTATATTTAACTAATTGGAGCTGAAAATATATTGCATATGTTTAAACATCTATCAAAATTAAATCAGAAGTTTGATGAGATCAAAAAACTGAAAGTGTTTTCAACTGACAAAAAGTATTATAATATACATGTTTCCTGCTACAAAAAAAAGGGGGGGGGGTACCACTAAAATTAAGAATTTCAGATAAAAGTTTGATTTGAAAAAAAAAAAAGTCAAAAAGAAAAATAAGTTTTATTTTATTGTATTACTCAAAGGAAAACATTTTTTTTAGGGGAAAGACAACTTTTTTTTTTCAAACAGTAGATTCAATTATGCTATAAATCAGTATTTTACAACAAAATTTATTTATTTTTTCAAGAAAAACTTTTATGTAGGTAGTAACAAATTAGAAAAAAAAATGGCAAAAAATTAAAGCTTAATATAAGGAAGTACACAAGACAGAAGTATTGCAAACATCATTTTTTTTTCCCCTTTAGCTTATTAATATAATAGATATCAGGTTAGTGAATATTAAAGTAAGGTACAAAATGTGCCTTTAATTTAATATATTAGCCTTTTCCATAGGATCAAACAATTGTGATACTTAAAAATCTTTTAATTATATTTAAACACTGATATGTTTATTATGTTGACAAACTATTTGGATTGCATTATCTCTGTGAAACTAATTTGTTAAAGTCTTATATACCTAAATGGTCTTTTACTCCCCTGTTTTATTAAACGGATAGTTACTATTTTCTTAAAATATTAGTAGTGCTTGGTCTCAATTGTATTTTTTACACATAAATATGGTATCCATGATTCTCTAAAATAGTATTCTTAAGTATAAAATTCCAAAGGAAACTAAATATTATTCACACATACTAAGATATTATTTTAGTATACAACACTTGCTCCATTAACACTCCCTAACTTTTAACTTCTTAACAGTGCCATAAAAATTATGAAGCAATTAAAAATGTAACCTATCTGAACAACCTATCTTCCAAACACATTATTTTTCATGGTAATATAACTTCACTTTATTGCTCTTCATAGAAAGTGCAGATAATAAACAAACTTTGATTAGTTTTTAACAACAGAAAAATAATTATTAACATATTTCATGGAACAATAAAAACTGAATATTTTTAACAAAAATGTGACACTCTTAAAAATTATGTAAAAAAATCACAATTTAATTGTCAAAATTTGCACAAAAAATTACAGAATAAATAAATTAAAATTGTTACAAGCACAATTCTTAATTTTTAATCAATGTAAAAATCATTTTTGTACAGTAATATTTTCAGAAGTCATTATGAAGAAATGCCAAAATGCACTTTAATTTTTAATTAAAAATATCAGAAAAGTTTCTACAAGGTCCACATTTTTACTCTTTCAATTACCTTTGTGCCATATTTGGAGTAGATCAAACAGTTTACCCTATAACCGAAAAGAGGCGCACACACATTTTTTTTAATTATTAGCAAAGATTTGCCACCTTCTTTTTTATTATTAACAAAGATAGCCATTTGGTTCATTGAGAATATATTTATAGTGTTTGATTTCAATTAAATCTCTGTGGCATATTTGATTTTCACAATTCCCTCAACAAAGTATTTTTAGCCATCAAACTAAGAGGGGCATTAAAGATTTACATCTATTCTATTTATAGTGCATATGAATCTTTCTAATGGAATTAAGTTCCATGATACCAAATATCTCCACCTAATACTAAAAATTATTCTAATTACTCTCAATTCAAATTAATTAATTCTTAAATAAACTATATAGCTTTTTCCTCTAAATGGAATGTTTCTTTTTGAGATGAAACAGACAAAAGAAGAAAACTGACATGAAATATTTCATGAAACAATGGAAACAATTTGATTTGCATTGCAGTAATGGAAAATATTGGTGAAAATTATGCAAAAATATTAAAAATTATTAAAATTTAGAAGAAAAATTGTACAGCTAAAATGATATCACTAAAAGATAATTTTGTAAATTTTAAAATGGTATAAAAATCATTTTTGTGAATTGATATATTTGGAATTTATATTATAGTTACTTAAAAATCGTTTGGCTTATTTAAACTTCAGTTCTGCAATTTAAATAAGCCAAAATGTTGCTCAAATTTTAATTAACAAAACTTCAAAAAATTGCTCCAGGGAAGATGTTATTGCCCTTCAAAGCATATTCATTCCAAATTTGGAAGCTGTAGGTCAAAAGGACTAGTTTATCAAATACCAACAGAATAATATATTGTCTTCTATAATTCATAAAAACAGCATGCATGAAGGTTAGATACTAATGCAAACGAAAATAAATAATTATCATTTGTGGCCATTAGGAATAACTGCCATTACTCTCAAATAGCATATAATTTGAGATTCACACACACACACATAAAAAAAAGAAATAGGGAAATGAATTAAAGAGCGAATAGCATTTAACAATTGACAATATTATACTACAGAAGTACCAACTCAACCAAAGGCTTATATGGCCAAGATTAATTCTGTCTTCTATGCTAATGTATGAACTATAAATTTGCAAGATTAAGAGTTAAAAAAAATTTAGTACATCAAAAATTAAATAATTAATAATTTTTATACCATAAATGGCAGAACATGGATTAAATGCAATGAAAGCACTGATATAGGGCATCTAATATGAGACATATTCTTTTTTCAATAATAATACTAAATTAATTGTCATACTTGAGTGTGTCCAACAGCCCAGTTGTTTCCAGCACCACCCCCACTTTCAGACAGATATATATTTTCTGGATTATATAACTTAGCATATGGAGATTTCATAATGGAATGAATGACACGAGGTTCCAAATCTAACAATACAGCTCTTGGGATATAGTGCTCATCATCAGCCTAAAATATTTAAACATTATAATCAGTGCTTCAATTATTTAAAAGAGCACTTATTTTAAGAAAAGAAAAAAAAATGGATCAAAATCATAATGATTTATATAAAAAAAAATCCTAATATATATTCAAAATTGTTATTTAAATTTGTGATCATTATAACTATACAAATTGTAAAAATTTTCTTACTGCAACTTTTAAATACAATATGAAATTATATCAAGAAATTCTATAAAATCAAGAGTAGAGATAATTTTTAATACATAAAAGTATTGAGAAAAATTTGTTTCCTTTCTATAGCTTATCTCCCTTTTAACTACTTATTTTGCACTATACTAAAAGAAAAAAAAATCTAGCTCATTTATTTAAAATAGCTAATTTTATTTAAATTTTAAAATGTTAATTAAATTTTATTTAAATTAAAAACATAATTTAAAAATCAATGAACTGTCACAATACAAATAAAGAACAGATTTTTTTCCTCGAAGAAAGCTAAATAATGCAAAATTCTGATAAAAATAATGCTTGAGCTTATAACATAAAAAATCCTAAGGATCCAAGTTATTGTTATGAAGACTTTATGAATCTTCAGAATTTGTATTTCTCAAATCATGAAATATTATTAATCATATAGATTGCTTCTTTAATATTTTCACTTATGAGAGCAATTATTTTGAAAGAATTAGTTCATATTTTCTTAAAGATATTAAATTTTACTTAAATTTCTATGCAATAAAAACTTCTATTTAACTCAATAAAACAAGTAAAGTTAATTTTACATTTCATGATGATCAAACTGAAGTTTTTAAAAAAGGTTTTACTACAATTTCATATTTTTTAAAAAATTCAGTTTTAAATAAAATTTACAAATATAAATAAAATATCACATAAGTCAAAAAAGCTTCAAAAAGCTTTTAATAAAACTTTTATACTTTTTCAAACAATATGGTTATAGATAAAAAAAAAAAAAGCATACCTGATAAAAGAAAACATCTTTTCGATCTGTTCCTTCTGCAGCAAAATCTTCCAAGATGCCCTCTGATGTCACAATTAAAAGAGAAATAAAAATATTTTTATATAATGAATCTTACAATCCAAAAATCAATAACATAAATAATATTTTGAAAGCAAGAAAAAATATCATACCAGGATTGATGCCATGTTCAGCACAAAGCTTTTTCCAAAATTCATCACCAACTATAAACAGAAACATGACATTATTTAGTACTAGAAAAAATATATAAATATCACAGCTCTCAATAAAAGCAAATAAAAAGATTGTTTACTAACTTGTATAAAATAACTATAAAAGTTTGTACAAGAAGGTTAAATATTAACAATATTTTCTTTTTTTTTAATAAATCACTGAATTAATCTTCTTAATAGTCCAATATATGTAATACATGCAATAAAATCATATTTAACTTCATTGCTTCAACCACTTAAGGTTGTCTCTGCAATAAACTAATTCAAAACAGTTTAGCAATCTTCAGATTCAAGAAACAAAATCTTTGAAAATAGTCTCCTTATTTCCTTTGAAATTCATTTTTATATACATTAGATAAAAACTCTACAAAAGTAGAGATGAGGCATTTGACACCCAAAAATCCTATAAGTAATTTTTTATTAAATCAGTAAACGATTAAAATTAATTTTTAAAACATATCTAACAGTAAAAATTACTCACTTTAAAATATAATCAAGGATAATTAATGAACATAGTATACCTCTTTCTGTGACATTTCAAATTTTTTTTTAAATTATTTTCTACCTAAAATTATTTTTACCACTTAATTTCATTCAAAGGAAATTCATTATTATTATTATAAAAAAAAGAGACTAATTTAAGTATAAAATTGGAAGGAAAAAAAAGTAAAGAATGCATCTAACATTTAAAAAAAACACAAATCAAAAATTTCAATTTGTAATTCAATCAAAAATGTAATAGAAATTTTTAAAAATTATAGTATTAACAAACATTAGAATTAAACATTACCCATTTCAACATTTTTCCAACAATGTATTTTTTGTGTACGTGTGCGTTTGTTATAAATGAATGAAGCTCACAAAATGTTTGTTATAAATGAATGAAGTTCACAAAATGTTTATCTTGTTGGATGATAAATATAATTGTTCATAATGTGAAATACATAAAATATGAAACGCCTAAATGTGAACTGATGCAAAAAACATAAAATTATGATATAAATAAAATAGAAAATTGTGTCAATTGGCAAAGATAGCATTTAACTTAAATCAAAAACATTGTCTTAAAAAAACAAGAATGAAATTAGAAATAACTAAATAAAAACAAAATTAATATTCACAAATTTATTTATTTATTTATATTTAAACAAGATAAGAAATAATCAAAGGTAGAATATTAATTTGCATTTAACAAAAATAATTCACTCTTTCGGATTCAAATGTTTTAGATAAAATTCAAAAATTAATATTTAACATGATGTGAAAGGCATAACTTGAAGATGAAATTAAAAATTCCATAACAAACGCAGATTTTCGTAGTTAACAGTTTGGAGATATTAATTCAATATTCATTGGGTTTTCAAGAATAATAAATTAAAAACAATGAGCGAATTATTTGTATCATAGCATACAAAATTATTAATAATAAATTAAAAACATTACTGTATATGCAGTAAAAAAAGAATAAATAAATTATGCCAAACAATTTCAACGGAAATAGATATAATGTCAAATAAAACGTTACACAATGATGTTAAAATATAAAACATCATCAAAATATTTTCTTACTTTGATTCCCGCATTGGCCAATCTGGAGTGTTATCATTTCCCGAGGCATATTTAAAAAATTGTATTAAAATTTACAAAGAAAAGATATTTACGATAGCACCTTATTGCTACTAACGAGTTAAATCAAAACATTGGTGAAAGGCGCGAAATACCACTAGTCTTCGGAGACCAATCGATTACTAAACGTCAGTCTGCGCACTCTCATTTAGAACTGGCAGAAAAACTCGATAAAAATTGAGAACAAAATGATGAAGAAATCATATGTAATTCATATTTCAGGAAAAGAGATCGTATATTGTTTCAATATTTAAAAAATATAACTTCTTTAATAAAAAAAATTAAATTTTTAAATGATTAATATTATAATATAAAAATAATTTGATCCTATTATTTCCTACTGCTTTAAGCTAATGGTAATTAAAATTAACAAACAGCATATGCGCTAGCATAAAGATTATTGACATTCTGAAAACATTTGGGGGCAAATGTTTTCATTGAACCTTTTAGATAATAGATATTTTATGATATCCATCTGGATTATAAACAAATTTTATGCGATATAATGAATTAACTCACGTTTCTAACAGAAATGAAAAATATTTCACCAAACAGAAAAGACAATACATCATTTACAATTTCAATAATCGTCCGAATCAAAGAGCTACAACCTAATTAATCGATCAAAGTTTCTCTCTAGTTTTAGTTCATGAAATAAACAGTTTCCTAATCTTGAATCCTTTTGCATAATTTTGTTTTTCTTTTCTATTGGACACATGAATGATTAAATGTTTTCCTCAGTGATGAAAAAAATTTAATTAGATGGCTTTGATGGCTGGGCATAATCAAACAACGAGAACTTTTCGTGTTCTTTAGTCGACAATAAGGAGGGAATTCTCTTGTGGTGTCGGGCGCGTTCTGTTTCAATGGAACAACGAATATTGCTTTGCTTAATGATCGGCAATATTCTAATTTTTATCAAAATGTGCACAGAAGCAATCTATTTCCAAATGGAAACATCTTAGGAGGGGAAAATTGGAAATTTGAACAGGACAATGCGTCGATTCATTCTTCCCATTCAACAATAGATTGGTTTACGCAAAATCAAACAACTGTTATAAACAGCCCAGACTGGAATCGCATGGAAAATCTTTGGGGAGTATTTGTGTATGCCCAAGGTCGTCAGCTTTCGACTATTCAGGAATTAAAGCCACAAGTAGGGTTTTAACTGATCGGATTTGCAAGATAATTCAAAGCAATGGATCCAAAATTTGAATTTAAATACCAAATATTCGACATGTTCATAAATATTTTTAGGGCAGCCTACTTTTATTTTAATTTTCTTACACAAATTCTGTAAAAGTTATACTGTATTTCTTTGTTTTAATAAATTTATGTTATGATTCCATATGCTTATTTTTTGTGATTATTGCATCATTATTTTGAATTCTTATTTGAAAAAATTCGTCTGTCCATCTGTCCATATACTTTTAAGACGCACTGTAATAAATAATTTAAAATATTTATATATATATATATAGACGTGTGTGTGTGTGGTTCTTAAGTCACAATACAGTGAGCTATTTTTTAGTCTAATTCAAAAACTGGCGATGTTCAATTGTTTATTAGCCTTTTATCGATATGCCATGGGTTCTGTTTTCTACTTATTTTTTATAGAAAATAAAGAAATTACAATAATTAATGAATTATTTAATGATTTAAATAATTAAAGAAAATGTTTGTCTGTGTGTGTGTTTGTGTGTGTGTGTGTGTGTGTGTGTGTGTGTGTGTGTGTGTGTGTGT
>JAPMOR010091719.1:279301-298441 GCA_026543865.1 Argiope aurantia | reverse complement strand
TGTGTGTGTGTGTGTGTGTGTGTGTGTGTGTGTGTGTGTGTGTGTGTTGGCACTGTACAAAATAGAGTATTTGAATAACATTTGGCAAATTTAACACATTTGGTCGGAGACCTGTGAGGAAGCGTTGCTGAGCAGCTATTGGGTGATAGGAAACTCATGTTCACCAATGAGAAAACCGGAGGTGGATCTGATGGAAATAAAATACGGTATTTTTTTCCAGAGAAGAGGTAGGAAAAGGCTTCGAATTCGAATTTGGGGAGACTTCGGAAGATGGAAAAGTTGTTCCTGATTTTTTGGAGAAGCTCCGTGTGATTCGGGTTTCTGCGTTAGGGTTCACACGATAAAGATCTGTGGATTTCTGGAGTGACCCTGGAGTAACAGTTCAGAGCTAACAGGCTGTTAAGGTTGTTTTTTTTTGGTGAAATATTCTCCGATTTGATTGAGGAACTAGTTCGTAATTGAACTGTTATTTGATTTTTGTAAATAATATTAACCTATATGAGAACAAGTTACTTTTTGTAAATATATAAGGCTGTAAATAAAAGAATTATTTTGCTACGCTACTCTCTTAATTGATCGGTCTTGCTCAAGATATTACAACAGCTCCAAAAATTCGGAAGTATCCATTTCGTAGTTTCTTTCTTCCTCGTTCAATTCATGAGTGTTCCATTAAGTATTTTACTTTTTCTTGATTCCCTTTATCAATTTTTGTTGTACTAACAAGGCAGTCATAATTTTTTTTTTCTTTTTTGGAAATTAAGAAGAGTAGTCACGTGAACGCGTCAACACTTTTATGTACATCAAAATCTCTGCTTACCAAATTAAATTACATAAAGTTACTGCAGGAAATTCTAAATTCTCTATTTCATTTATTAGAACATTACTACAACGGGATATTACCAATTCAATTGACAAAACTTTTATATTTCATACGAGCATACAGTTAGGCTTAAAATGAAAAAAAAAACTTTTCCTGTTTGAATACTGTAATATCTTGATCCAGAACGATCAATTAAGACAGTAGTGTAACAAACAATTCTTTTATTTACAGCCTTATATACGTACACAAAAATAACTTGTTCTCATCTAAGTTAATATTATTTATAAAATTCGCACAGCAGTTGAAAGTTTAATCATGAAATAGTACCCCGATCGAATCAGAAAATAGACACACAAAAAACGCTAACAAGCTGTTAGCTCAAATGACTACTCCAGGGGGGCGCTCCAGAAATCCACCGATCTTTATCGGGTGGATCCTAATACAGAAACCTGAATCACATGGCGCTTCTCACAAAACACCTTCTTCGAACATCGACGTCTCTCCGAAGGAGATTTCCTTCGGCTCCTCTAACTGTTCTCCTGACCTCTCTCTTTTTCTCGAAACAAGAAAACCCGTATTTTATTTCTATCGGATCTCTGCCTCTGGCTTTCTCATTGGTGAATATGAGTTCCTTACCACCCAATTGCTGCTCAGAAATGCTTTCTAAATGTCTCCATTCGATCGTGTGAACGTCTGTTAACGATCCATCTTTGTAGCTGACTCTTCCCGAACACATGTTAATTATTACATTCACAGCTAACACCAGCTAAAGTCCATCGACGCAATGACAACGGTTGCTGGTGATTGATTGTTTCTCGAAGATTTGAGAAGTCCCTTCATAATGGAAGAAAAAACTTGTGGATGTTTTGACGTTCTTCTCCTTTTAAGATATGATAGATCTTTTTTGAAACGTTGAAACGCACATCTGTAGTCCTTTATCTGGATACAGCAAATTACCAGGCACAATGGCTATACTGGTGAAGATGATCCCCATTTGCCAGTTCGTATGCACTAAATCATGAGTGGGAAAACAGGTGAGTTACATCTGCAATGACCATGTGAGGAAAAAGAGGAAACTTTACAATACCGGTATATTTTCGTATAGAATATATAGAAGAATTTTTCAATAGTATTGAAAAATTGTTGCTTGATCTTTTCTTGAAAGGTTACAAACTTTTATTAAGGATTTATTTATTTTACCTTTCTGGTTTTGTAGCATTTTTAAGTTAAATTAGGCTGTTATTCTTAACAACGTAAGAGAGTATTTAAATTAGAACAGTTTTTCCGAAATTTCTTAAATACATCGTGTTTTTCTTTTATTTAGATTTATTTTATAGGAAAAAGACAACGCATAATATGATGGGGGGGGGGGGCAGTGACTTTATTTTGCAATGTTTCCATATCTAGTGATAGATTCACTGGAAATTATGTTTATAGCAAGTGAAATGATGTATCAATCACAATGGAGTTATTTATATGTTTAAGTATGCTTTCTGGTAATTATCTCAGAAAGTAATTTGTTGCGTTGAACATCGTAAAACTTTTTTTGATTTCATTTTTGGCCTCAAGTTTAGATTTATAAATGCGAAATATTTATAATAATTTATAAAATTATTTTCTTTCGGGTTCTACATTTTTTTCAGAGTTTATAGGACAAGTATTTATATATAAAATTACTATGTATACGTTCTTTTTATCATGAATAATAAATATGCGTGAATGAAGTTCGCCCCGTAAAAAGGGTTGTGACGTGTGTGTAGCTAAGTCGTTCTCTTGGCCCTAGATGGCGCTACTATTAAAACAAGAGACGCTCACCCACCGACTTAAAATCGCTGTCCTCGTAACAGCGGGCTTGTCCATGGCAAGTGCCATAAAAAAACAAGTATTTCGATAATAAATATCTAATAATAAGATTATATAAGATAAGCAGGAAATTTTGTTCTTAAGTTAAAATACATTGTATTATAGGTTAACCTAAATAGCGTTAAATAAATGTTCGAAGCTCACACTGTTTATTAAGCATTTATCAACTTATCAGCGTTTCTGAATGAAACCGATTAATTTATTCTATGCAAATCTAAGAAATTATATTATTTCGTATTACTTTCATAATTTTTACAAATAATAAAGGAGATATGTGTGCATTAATGCTCGAAAGGGCAAATCACAAGCCCTGGAAGTACCTATTTCGGCATACATATAAAGGGTAAATTCACGCAAAATTTGAATTTGTAACTATTCGTGCAGTAAAGTGTTGGCAACAGTATTAAAAACGATTTGACAGATGATAGTTTAGGGTTAATAAAAATGGAGAGCACGATATAACAACGTGTTAACGCAAGATTTGAATTTTAAAAAAACACAGCTTTTTTTTTGCTTTAAATTGTTATATTTTTATTGAATGGTAGAGTACACAGGATAGGGTATGTATGGAATAATACATAGGACAAATGGTCTCCACGGCTTTGTAGGTACATACGCATTCTTTTATCGAAATTTTCCCTGACCATTTTGCATAAGTGTGGCTGAATTTCGTTGATGCAACGTTGAATTTTCTCTTTCGATGCATGCATGCTTGTGAACTTGTTGACCACAAGCATTATTACTAACACACTTTGTTCTAGATAAACATAAATATTTTTACGAAAGCATTCACATTTTAAGTTAAAATAAATTATATAAAGGATGTCCCAAAATTAACGCGATACTTGAATTTACCACCATTTGTGCAACAAAGTATTAGCAACCCTATTTAAAAAGCCATTTGACCGATGACAGTTTAGACTTACACGACAGAACAATGTTTTAATTCAATATTTGAATTAAATAAAAAAACGGAGTTTTTTCTTTAAATTGTTATATTTTTATTGAATCGTAAAGTACACAGAATAGGGTTATGTACGGAATAACACATAAAGCAAATAGCCTCCACGGCTTTTCTGGCACATACGCACTCCTTTTTCGAAATTTTCCATAACCATTTTGCATAAATATGAATGAATTTCCTTGAAAGAAGAAATTCAACGTTGAATTTCTTCTTTCAATGCATGTGTGCTTGTGGGCTTGTTGACATACACTTTTGAGTTCAAATAACACCATAAAAAGAAATCCAATGGTGTTAAGTCACACGATCTAGGGGGTTAATTCTCAAATTTTCGAACTGTGGCAGCAAGACTTTCATTATTTTTGAAATATTATTCAACAATGAAAACACGGTGAGCTATTTTGTAACGCTCCATTTTTACTAACCCTGAAGTATCAGCTGTCAAATTGATTTTTTAATAGGGTTGCCAACACTTTACTGCACGAATGATGGCAAATTCAAATCTCACGTCAATTCTGGGACACCCTTTACAATGATCTTTGAAATTAAAAAAAAAAACAGAAAGCTAGTTTAATGCACTGTGCAGCCATATTATAGTTCAATGTGGTCATCTGATTACACACAATTTATTAAATTTATTATTACGAAATTTTGTTCAACATAAAAACACAATAAAATAATTTTTTTTATTTCTTCACTTTTGCAAAACTACGATTAAACGATGTATTAAAAATTTAAAAAGTATGATTAATTTTTCAAAAATTTCACAAAGGACCATCAAAGACATTTCTAGCTATTGCGCAAATTCATTTCCTATGCAGCTAAGCAGCTCCGATTCTTTCAACTTCGGATGTTGTTGATATATCTGTTGTTCCAAAGTTGAATAAAACACATTTAATTTAATGTTATTGTATTTTATTGAGCCGTGATTCGGGTCCCAGAGTTTACGGGATACTAATAAAGACTTTGATATTTTTTCGTTGTAAGTTACAGAGAAGCAAGGTAAATGGCAACTGCAAACAGTTCCATGACGGGACATACTGTCCAAAACTTCATCTAAGCAGCAAGATTCCGAGACGTTCCTGAAATCACATTGCTTCAGGTGGTTTATCACTCCCAAAGACTGGTCGACGCAACCACATGTCTCGTAACTCTTTGTCTGGATGCAGGCTCGAATGCATTCCTTTTTGTTTTTCACAAAGCCTTTTGTTTACGAATCGTAAGTTACGCAGTGATCCTGATACGGTTTCGGTAAACGAATATTAATAGTTTGTTTCAAAGATGCTAACACTTCAAAACCGGGATCAACAAGCACTCCATAGTCTTCTGTGCTTGAAACTTCTGTAGGATCATGAATTATTAATTTGATTCCCAAAGTATGTTGTATGTCTTGGTAGTAAAATTTAAACAGATTTAAGTAAACATCCAAACCACTTCCTGGTCCAATTTCTGAAATTCACAGTTTCCATATATTGTTTTTTCTGATTAAAAGTTATACAATTTCCATATCGGAAATCAGTGAAAAAATTTAATTGAGTAAGTGAACAAAATTTGCCGTTGAACGTGCAACTCTCCATAAACTGCAAAGGGTTCATTTCATAGACGTGTCTTTCTTTCTCTTTCATTGCATAGTAGGCCATTAAATAGTCTATTTTCTCTTGACTCGTTTTATCATTTTTTATTGTGTCATTTTGGCAGTAGTACAGATTCCTCGTTTCAGAGATCAAGAGGGGTTCTCCTGTGATTGGATCGGTATCTTCCTTTGCATGGAATTCTCTCATTTGGCGATTTAAATTACACATAGTTACAGCAGGAAATTTCAGAGTTTTAATTTCATTTATTTGAAGGGTGACTACAATAGGTTACTGCCAATATAATTGACAAAATTTCCATATTTTGTACGAGGACATTATGAGGCTAAACACAAGTACCAGAAACCATGCTCGTTTGAATAAAGATTGAACTACCCTGGTACAAACGTACAGAGATGAATTTTTCAATAATAGTGAAAAGCTGTAGCACAAGCCTTCCATGCAAATGTACAAACTTCTAGCAAGGAAAGTAAGCGAGTTTTGTGGTGCAATTTTACTTCTCAGAGATTTCATCTTTGTTCTATTGGAATAGATTGGTTCCATGAAATTAGCTTAGGTATATTGCACATATGACGTAACTGATTTTTGCTATTAAATTATCATGGTTTAAACAAATTTACTGTGACATGAATTGCTTAAAATATTGTGCATTCTCTCATATAACGTGCCAATCACGGGAGTGTGATTGAATGCCATCTGACATGTAACTTCAATGTATTTCCTGGGATTCCACATTCATTTCTCTTCAGTAATAATACCTAATGAACTGCTAAATTAAGCTATTATGGTTCTCATAGCATTCGTCTAATTCACCATGAATTAGTTTGTGAGGTTACCTTATAAGTAAGTAGATTCTCGTCTTCCTGGTAGGTATTGTTATGGTGCCATGACGTGTCATTACCACTCCAATGGCGGAATCACATTCTGTGAGAGAGGTTGAACCATAGCCTGCAAATGTTCAATGGTGGCCGTTAGTCACCATGAGTTTCTGTTTATACGATTGGTCAATCAGATCCTCCCAGATAACTAGATATTAATAATAATAACTTGTCATACAATTTGCACACTATGAATGAACTTCATGGATTACTTCTTCAGAAATAGTGATGACACATGGAAAAAAAATTGATACAAATTTATCCTTTTTTTATCTGAGAGCTTTCTTTGAGTTTCCACAGAAGAAATTTAGATAACACTGCTTTAATGTACTCCTGCTCAATGAGTTGCTATTCTAGTACTTATATTTCTGAAATAGAAATATAACATTTATTTATACTTCTTTTTGTTATTTTAAATCTATAGTTCTGTTTCATTTCCTTAAAATATTATGGTGTAGTTGTGTTAATTTTATGTTAATATATAGTAGTATAAATTAAGCAGAACTACTTTCCTAAATTATCTAAATTTTATCTATGCATTTTTGAAAATTTCAGTTCAAGTATTGAAAGGATTTCTCCAATCGAAAATATATTGCAAGATTTATTGTGTATACTGTCTTTTGTTTGCATAGTTAACATATGTATTGAATGATGTTGAAAATAATAATAAAAAGGTATCATTTGCCATACTTAATATGCATAATGACTTCTTTCATTCTCTTATTACTTAGAAATGCTTGCAAATCAAATATATGTTTTGTTGGAGACTTGAAAATCGATGAGTAAATACAAAGCTTTAAGAATAACTCGTTAAGTAAATGTTGCTCGTTACTTTTGTATCTGAGTCTCATCTGCGATAATCATAGCTATTAAATGGAATTGACAATTGCGACTTGTCCATTCAGGGCTGTAGTACTCCTGAAAATTATTTTTAATTTTTGTATGTATGTTTTGTTTAGTGTCTTTTTTACTTAATTTATTTTGTGGTTTTTCTTACATTAAGAGTTTTATGGAAAATGGAAATAAAAATATCGATAATAATGGAAGTAAAGAGAAAAGGCAGGAAATGCATCGATATGCAGGTGATATTTGAGTTGGGGGGGGGGCTACATGGATAGACTGGCGTCAGAAAGCATCAAAATTCGATCGTTATGTAATTGCTGCCCAAACTGATGGAAAAAAAAAGATTTTTTTAAAAAATCTCTTTTTTATAAAGGCTGCCTTTGCTTTGTTTATTTGGTTTCTTCGCTTTTTCCTATTTTCTATTTTTTTATTCTAATTTCGCTACAATGCTGATCCAATTCATATGCTTTCATATACATTAGTTTTTTGCTATCAGAGGTTATTCATTTAATAATGGTAATCTGCTTGCAAAGAATGTGATTTTGGATAATTTTTAGATTATTCTGATCCCACTAGAAAATGTTAGACTGCGTAATGCAATTATTTTTTTGACAAAGCATTTCATATTTTTAAATGAAAGTGTGTAGAAAATAAAAGGAGAAATGAAGTAGGATTTTTCTTTTCTTTTTCTAAATTTGAATATATATATATATATATATATATATGCTTAGCTTAATGCTGGCTTTACACTCGGCCAGTTATAAGACAGAAGCCCATGTAATTGTCCAACGGGACAACAACATGCCGCTGTATTGTATTTTTTTTTCTTACTGCGCATGCGTTTGTAGAATTTGGCAGCTGTTTTGGCATGAAAAAATTGATTACTTATCATAGATTAATTCAGACATTTTTTGCTCTTTGCTCTTTCTGATTCCAGGTTGTGTGTGTATGTTTGTTTGTTTTTTTATTTGCCTTTTTTTCTATAGTTTTCCAAATTAGGTATGTTGACGTTTTTTTTTATATTACCATGTTTCTTTGTGTAAATATCCATCATCTTAATAAAATACGCAGTGAAAAAGAAAAATTCAGGAACGCCAAAACATCAATTTATAGCCAAGTATGAAATGAATGCCCGAATCTAATTTATGAAACTGTGGTAAATAGAAATCAGTCCCTTTCTGTGCATGCTCTGCCTACTGGCCATCTTATAACTGGCCGAATATAAACCCGGCATAAGTATATACAGTGGCTCAAAAAATTGAGAGTACACCTTACTTTTAGTTGATAAATCCGACTTTCAATATAAGTAACACATTACCGAGAAGTGCTAACATGTTTTTATTTCTACACATACCAAATAGTTTAATTTAGAGTAAAAATTTTAAAAAAATTAACGAAAACCTTCTAAATTGAAAAGTTTCAGAAGCATTTTAAATAAACATACGCAGAATTTTGCCTGAAAAAATTGAGAATACACCAGTGAAATATTTGAAAAATCACGCATAGAAACAAACTGTCATTATTAAGCTGCGCGTCTTTTGGCTTTTATAATGGCCTGTAAACGTCATGGTACCGATTCCATCAATTTTTGGTGGTATCTGAAGATATTTTACCCCGTTCTTCTTGCATCACTTGTTTTAAATGGGTTTTGTTTCTAATTTTGTGTTTTTGAACCACTTTTTCGAGTATGTCCCACGAATATTCAATGGCATTGATGTCAGTGTACTATGGTGGTGTGTGTAACTGCTATTTACAATGAAAAAGACACGAGTAATGAGCATTCTGTTTGGGGTCGTTGTCCTACTGGAAAATGGAATTTCCATCTAAACTCAAATTTTTAACACTTTCCATTGGATTGCTGCTACCGTATGCTTCATACGACTTGTTGCAGAAACTTTTCAAATCATAGGCAGAAGTGTAAGTGCTGAAACTGTGCAAGATGCCATTAGACAAGCTGGATATAAAAGTCGCATTGTTAGAGGGAAACCGTTCATAAGCTTGCAAACTCAGAAAAAGCATTTGAAGTTTGCAAAAACTCGTCAATTGAAGACCAATAACCTTTGGAAGATAGCTATATTTAGCAATGAAAGAAAACTCAACATTTTTGGCAATGACAGACATCCTACTGTATGGAGAAAGCCTAATACTTCTTTGGATCCAAAAGATTTACGTCCTGCAGTTAAACATGATCGCGACTCCGTCATGATTTGAGGTTGCATGGTTTCATCCGGGGTAGGAAATTTAATTTTTATAGATAGCATTATAAACGATAGGGTTTATTTGGATATACTTCGCAGCAATCTAAAAGAAAGTGCTAAAAATTTGGGTTTAGATGGAAATTTCATTTTCCAGTAGGACAACGACTCCAAACAGAATGCACGTAACGTCAAAATATGGTGTCTTTTTCATTGTAAACAGCATTTACACACACCACCACAGTACCCCGACATTAATACCATTGAATATCTGTGGACCACACTAGAAGCAACAGTCCAAAAACACAAAATTAGGAACAAAGCCCATTTAAAACAAGAGGTGCAAGAAGAATGGGTTAAAATATCTTTAGATACCACCAAAAGTTGGTCGAATGGTACCACGACGTTTACAGGCCATTATAAAAGACAAAAGGCATGCAAATAAATATTGACACTTTCTTTCTATGCAAGATATTACAAGAATTCCATTGGTGTATTCTCAATTTTTTGAGGCAAAATTCTGCGCATGTTTATTTAAAATGCTTCTGAAACTTTTCCATTTGGAAGGTTTTCGTTGATTTTTCTTTATTTTTACTCTAAATTAAACCATTTGTTATGTGTAGAAATAAAAACATGTTTGTACTTACCGGTAATGTGTTATTTATATTGAAAGGCGGATTTATCAAGTAAAAGTAAGGTGTACTCTCAATTTTTTGAGCCACTGTATATACGAAATGTTTTACTTAATGCAGTACGTAGTTAAATGTCAACACGCTACCATATGATTTAAATAAAGTATTGCTCTGCGATTCAAAATCATTAGCTGCTTCCAAAAGCTTGAAATTTGACAGCAGCATATGCAGCATTTCTCAACTGAATTACTAATTACTTAAAATTTTTATAGTGCTAAAATTTTTATTTTGCGAAAAATTGATATGTATTACTTTGACTAAAATTAAATACTTTTGTGCAATTTTGTATATTTAGTACTCATTTTTAACAAACATTGATTCTTTTTAGACATTACATTTAAAATGATTTTTAATCTTGCAGGAACTTATTTTGATATATTTTAAGTTCAAAAATATATATACAAAATTTTTAATTTCTGCTTAACATTAATCAATTTATCAACATAAAAATAATCATATGCCTTTGTAAATTTTATTTCTCCTTTTAAATAATTTAATCAAATCTTCCTGATTCTCAAAACTTTGTAAAATATGTAGCGCTATTTTAATTTTAGAATTTAATATAAAGAGATATTTTTCTTCTTTCTTTAGATAATATAAAACGATCAAATATAGTCGAGCACTAAAAGTCATTTTCCTTTTTCAGGACAGAATTCAACTAAGATAAGAATTTCGAATTTCATTCTTAATGCCATTTTTTGCTTACTAAACTTAGCTAAAATGAATTAATGCATAAATATCGTTTGCAAGAAATTAATCAGTTTTTGTTGATGGGGAAAAAATTATTTTCAATAATTTACCTGATTTAAAATATATAATTAGTTTGATCATTTATCAATTAATTTTAAATAAAAATAAGCGGCACAAATATTTTTGGACAAGTCAAAACAGATGATTACGGCAAAAAATGAATAAAATGAAATAAAATAGTTGTATTAAATAAAAGATTCCTGCTTAGAATAAATGATGAAAACAACAAATTATATAACATTTCATTAAAATTCGCTATTTCGAAAGTAAAATAAAAATACGAAAATAATTTATTCATAATGCTACGAAAATTACTACTTCTTTAAACGGGAATCATTAATTTCAATAATTATAGATAGTTAAGCAAGAGAAAAGTGATTTAAAGTTCTATGTCTACTTATTGCCAAAGGTTTAATTAATTAGCTATCATTAAGACTTTGTTAATTTTTTTATACATAAAATGTTCCAGCTTTAAATTTAGCAGTATAATATGTTCATAGCCTATTTCTTAGTTTCGATAAAATACCATACTTATTTCTATTTAAAGAAAAAAAACTAGTTTTTCCGGTCGTAATAGTTAACGAATTTTCAAGCGCCAGAGACAAATAGTTATTTAAATAAATTGCCTCATTATCCAAATTACGGTCATCTGAATATGCAAAGAGTACTAATCGCCTAGAACCGCCCATAAGCGATGTCCATCGAATTTACAATGGCGATCGTTTGATCATAACCATAGAAAGTAATAAGAAGGCTTCTCATTTTGAGAAATACAAGATGTTAAATGCTGAAAAATGACTTCCTTAATATTTATTTTGGACATCTCGATTCCAGTTCTAGATATTCCAGTTCTATATGTGGTGCAATCATCGTTTTAGAAAAACCGTGAAAGTAATTTCATCTTTCATCAAATTTCAATTCCGAGAACTTCAGATTTGCATAATTTTCAGGAACAATGTTATGTCCATGCAAAAAATGTACTTTTCTCTTTAATATGCAGTTTTGAAACAGTTCCAAAGTTGTTTAACAGTATCATCTAACAGTGGTCCTTGCTAAACTTGCTAATTGGTTTTCAAGATGTTTTAGCATTTTAAATACCGTGAAACTCCTCTACAAGTGCTTCATCCTTCGTTTCTATCAAGCAAAATCGGCGAAATCGGACCTCTTAGAAAAGTTTTCATTTTTGGAAGACTATATGGTTACTAAAACAGGCCCCGTTTCATTTTTTATGATATAATGAATTTTAAAAGTTAGCTGAAGTAAGAAGTATTTTATTCGAAGATGTTTTTAATGATACAATGAGAGGTACATAGGCTATTAGATCTTACAGTATTTTCGGAGATTATTTTTCCCAATTTGGTTTTTAATTTGAAAAAGTAAATTTGTAATCTATTGTACATTACTATTTACTAATTGATGGCTGTTGTAAATAAATGGCCAATGATAATGGCAATATGTGATCAAATTCGAAAATAAAATCTTAATAGTTATCTTAGATTTGATCTTTTTTCTCCTTTTTCTTTTCTTATTTATTTATTTATTTGTAAGGAGAGGATAAGATTGATAGTATCCACTTAAGTCAAAAACTATCAACTTAGGACGAAAGTTTTTATTTTCATGCTTTTTATTTGTGTAGGTAATATCTTTTTCACATAATTTGTTCATTTATCAATGGATTAAAAAAATTAGAATATTAATATTATTCTAGACTGGGTGTTATGATAATGCAGTGAATGTATGGGCACATTTTGACTTGCCTTCCACATTTCAAATCTTACTGAACACTTAAGAAAAGAAGCGACATTTTATGTATTCAATCATTATTTTTTGTAACATAAAATTTTCAGAATTTTCTAACTTATTATTATAGTTTTATTCAATATGGTATATTGAACTACAGTCAAGTATCATAATAAGCTAATAATTATCTTCCCTTGCTTCGACTTTTATTTTATTTTGGTATAAAATTAAATTACAATGCAGATATTTGTTTCCTATGTCAGCTTCCATTTTGAGATTTTATTATTAATTATTAATCTAATAATTTTCTTACGATTATTAGATTAACTATAATAATCATGTCATTTTCTATTGTTCAACATCGTTCGATAATCTCTAACACCATACAGATAATTAATTGTTGTGAATTTTTATTTACTATTATTAATTATTTATCTATTATTTATTATTTACTATTATTAATTATTTATCTATTATTTATTATTTACTATTATTAATTATTTATCTATTATTTATTATTTACTATTATTAATTATTATACCTAATTCTCTTTATTTCATATGTAATTATTGAATGTTATTTTCAAGTTAAATGAGGAAAATTTCGTGTTTGCCCCTCCCCCCGTCTATTACAAATGTTAAAAAAAAATTATTTCCACTGAATTTATTGACTTTGACTTTATTTTATCAGTTTGTTTTTACTTGATTGAATAACTGGAATTTTAATTTAATTCGATTCATACATTACATCTGCAAAAATTTTTGAGAAATTAAAATAGGCGAAATTTCTGATTGATAATTGATTTGGGCTGTCACGCTTCTAATTGATTTAAATAAAAATTTTATTTAATTGCGCCATTAAAAGTAGCCTAATGCGAAAAAGAAATTTATTTTGCTTTATGATAATAGGACAAAAACTTATTTATGTGAATGCTGTCTTGCTTTATCTAAAGTGGTTTACATGCACTGAAATCTGAAATAAATCTACTCTGAAATCGTCGATGTATCTTAAAATCAGAATGATTTTGTAAACATAGAAATTTTTTCATTAATTGTTACAGGAAACATTGACGAAACAACGTGATAAAAAAAAAACGTAATATTAATGCAAATATCTACCAATAGATGGCAGCAGGATGATAGAATTTTCATTCTCATAAGTTCTGATTTTTCAAGTTTAGTAAATATACTAGAGAAGTAAAATGACATTATAGTGATTAGATATCGAAATTATTGCTAATAAAAATGCTAATTCTTTATAAGCTCTACATAATTTTTTTGTAAAAAAGTTGTTTTTCTAATTTTCTACTAATATAAAAGTGGCATTCTGTGAGTTATATTAAAGCAAATGTTTTACTAAAACCTTTCTTACTGACAATAATGAATAGATTCAATTCATATGATGTAATAGTCAAATTATTGATGCGATATTACATGCCAGTTTATATCAAATTGCACGTTATCTTCAACCGCGAGGTATTGTCATATTCCTCTTTCCTCATCTGTTACGATTTATACATTTCAAAATATACAGGAGACGTTTTTCACATGAGCTTGGCTTCATACTATTGGAATTTTCCTTTCTTTTGTAGGTTTACAATAAAGACAAATTCTTTAAAAAATTCTGTAATATTCGATGTACTACAGATTAATAGATCAACTTTGTACTAATTATTTACAAAACTGAAAGATAGGTAAGTAAATTATTAAAAATTCAGCATTAAACGATCGACTTGTTCTTAATATTAGCAATAAATCTGGTATAAATTTTAGTAAGCCACGCAAATTGACGAACGCAGAGTTTTTTTTATCACTGATGGATTTCGAAAGGCTGTTATATAGGACCGCTGGACCAAAAGAGGGGTGAAAGAACAGATTTGAAGACAAGTAGATTTTCTTTTTTTAATTTCTAGCCTACTTGCCAAAGACATAATTTGTAAAGAATATAAATTCTGAGAGTAAAAAATTGTTAGGGTAATATTAACATTTGGATAACTTTAATTATTAGGTACATATATCATTAAAGCCATTTAGTTATTAGAAGCACAAAGCTTATGCTTCGATATGATTGTATTTATATGTAGATACCAAACTGCTATAAGTTATAAAATAAATAAAAACATACATTTTCGTGTTGCTATTAAAAAAATCTATGTAAAATAAATCCTTAGCATGTTGATTAATTTAAAAATAGGCCGAGATATGAAACTAAAGGGACAAACTTATTGAAAAGATGGTCCCGTAAAGTGTGGTGTTTAAAATAGCACTATGCCTAAATCAGTCACTCGAGCTTATCCGAACTTTTGAGTTATATTGTGCTATAGTAACAATATAAAGTATTTTCGGTTGAAAAAAGTATTTAATTACATAAAAATGGAACATAGGTAAAACGTTTAGTAGACATTATTTTCATTATATATATAACTAACCACCAATGGCGTTAATTTTCTCTGCATTTTATTACATCCAAATATATCAAAGGAAAAAGTAGCAGTATTTTAAACTGCAGCCACTTTAAAAAATTTCCACCATTGCCTAATTCTGATTTTAAGCCTTAATTTTAAGTGCAACTAAATATCAAAAAATTAATGATGAAAAAAAAAAAAAAAAGGTTGGATGAGATATTGGTAGCTACGAGGAGAACAGTTTGAATTTCATTTCGACAATAAGGTATACTGTTATAAAATCTGTTAAATATATTTAAAATAATTAATAATAGAAAAAAAATCTATATAGCCGAAAATTTGATATCACAGAAAAGATAATTTTTTAAACTTTAAGATAATGTTAAAATCAATTATCTGCTGTAATATTTTCGAAATTTATTACAAAAAAAACCCCTCCAAAATTTCTTAAAAAATCCTTTCGATTTTCGACATCCAAGGTATACAGGTGCGTACACATACAGATTGATCTTTATTAGTAGTATAGATAACTGTATCGAAAATTTTCTAAAGCTCTCTAGATAGTTATCATAAACACAATGAAATCCTTATATTTCCAAAAGTTGTTTTTTTTCGTCCAGAAATTTTTAAAGTTATTTTAGAATATATTTTTTCTATAATATTATAAAGAATTATAATAATTAAAAATATATCAATAATATAAAATGTGATAGATGCATAAGTATTTTTGTTGTTTCTTTTTATTAGGTCAATAATCCCCTAGGGGGCCCCTCGTAATTGAGGATGAGAAGCTTTTGGCATAGTGGTTGGTTCTCTCCACCCTAGTGGGTACAGAAAAAAAGGTGGGAATTTAACTTACGTACGGAACGTACTTCCCATGGGAAGGGTTATACCGTGGCCGGTGATGACCCTTAGGACTCAACCACAGTTCCCGCCAGTGTTGCTGTTGCGGCGGTCCGGTCATTTAGATTTTTCAGTGTGCTTTCAGGCGGATCGGAGTAACCAATTTAAGGTCTAGTAATGTCATATTTTTCTCTGTCTCATGACAACTAAAATCTTAGATTAAATTAAAAAATGTTGATAGAAAAATTGGATAGCATGTATATGTACAGAGTAACATACTTTTTAATAGCAGTTCTACAACATAAATGTCTATTTAGTAACACGGCAAGGGTTATATCAATAGAAATTTTAGACAATACATTAACTTTTTTTTTTCTTTCCTAATTGTTACCTAGCTCATATTTTGTTATTCCCGGTTTAACATCCAATGAGAAATCTTCTAAATTTAATATTATTTTCTCGTATTCTTTAACGTTTTAAAGATTATTCTTAATATTCATAGCAATGAGTAAAGCTTTAAATCACCCTAACGCTCTTAAAGCATCTTGCTTAAATGATTAAGACATTAGTCACATTACGTGTAAATGAATCTTGTTATTGCATTTTATCTTAAATGCCTATCTTATTTTGTCACAACGTGACTGTGATCATCTAAATTTTGTATAAAATCCTCTAAAAAGCCACAAAAATCTTCACTACGAATCTTTTCAGAAGAATAACTTAGTGACGACGCCGAGATCCACTTTAAATTAACGCTTATAATCGCTGCGGTTGTTCTCTGATCTTATTTCGATGCTTATTCGAGTCTTAACTGCGACCTTTTATGGCCTCATTGTAAGATCCCGGCGTCTGTTGTAATACGAGAAGACACAGATCTTTATCCATAAACTCCAGTTAACAATTGGACATAAATTTTTTTAAGTTCTCTAACATCGACAGACTATTGAATCCAATCAGTTTCGCCGATAGCATCTTTAGAAGAAATATCTTTTTTGTGTTCTTTTATATATGCTTGTTTGGCTGTTATCACTTTCACCTGTGTTTCAGAAAACATTAAATTCAACTGGAGGTCGGAACCATATCAGGTTCGTCGTCTAGAAGTCAATATGAATGCCGTTCACAATGAAAACAGCAGTTTGTGCTGCCTTGAACTTTCTGGAGGCGGATTTCGTTGCTTCTGGTACAGTTGGGATTGTTATCTCATAGAAATGCCGAAAGCTAAAAGCGGTGTAATGCTTTCTTAGTTCGAGTAATAGTTTGATAAGAACCAAGACATGTTTTATTTTTTTCCCACAGTCCGTGAAGAACGTGGGAATCAGCAAGAATCTTTGATTGAGTGTCATTTCATAGTGAAAAGATTTTCGGTATTATCTCAAAATAGTAATTTAATTGTTCCAGAAGTGACTATTGCAAAATGGCTCGCCATCGTAGCTTTCCTAATATGGACAGAATATCATGGTGAATGAGTTGTATTGAGGTAATATGTGTCCAAAAATTATCGGGTAAGAAAAATACGACAATTCAAGATGAAAACTGTAGATAAAAGACCTATTAAAGGGAAAATAGCTAGATTTTTCTGCATTTCTATCCGATGCGACGCTTAATACTTTTGAGCCATCCAAGTCGATTGCTAAGGAGACGAGTTGAGAGGATTGGACAAAATCTCAATCATGCGTTAATATATATAAATAAAATAAACATATTATGGAATAATAAAATAGATAATTATTAAAAATTTAAATACCAAAAGAAGTAAAGGGGCATAAATATTATATTTTGTTATTGCTTCCAATATTTTTTCTTCAGATTGATTTTTCGATATAGATCATATTCGGAAGAAGTTATTCTTTTTATTACAGAAATCAGGAAAATGAAAATTCGTCAGGTGCTAAATTTTATAAAGCTTACATTTAGTTAATTTTATTTTCTCGTTTTATATATTAATTAATAAAAAAATCACGGGATTATTAGAGAAACTTACTACAAATACTAGACACATTTTCAAACTAGAGCAAAGAATAAAAAATTGGGATAATCCAGGTTGGTTTGGATCGTCTAGTCATTTGAAACATACTGCAAATTTTAGAACTGGAAATTTATTTCAGCTTTTGCAGTATTTGAAACCAGTTTTCTATCTTAATTTTTTTAATTTTAAATCTAAGTAATCGTTTTTAGCACGAGCTATTTAGATATATATAAAATACCATACAATCTGTAACATTTAATAAAAAAAAAGCAGTGCTCTGAAACTGCTCTTTATAATAAAGAAATTCTGCTAGATACTCAAAAGAGCTCTCGTTTTTGCATTTACTTGAGACAGGATATAATCTAATTGTGAACAGAAATACGAATGAAATATGACAAGAAAATGAAAAGTAATATTCATTTTTTTTTTGTACTGTAGAAAGTTTTAGTCTGATTTTTGCTCTTTTTTGCACTAGTTGTGCAAATAAGTATTGTTAGAAATTCTGATTCGAGATTTAGTCTAATCCCCACATTTAAGACTTCCTGGTGTCCGAAAAAGACATTTTTGGCATTAAATCTGTTTATCAAACTTTGAACACAATAACTCAAATGTACTTCGAGCTAGACAAATACAATTTGGTATACATCTTCAAAACGAATGTGTAGATTCCTGTCAAATTTAAAAAATACCATTCAGAGAAATGATGCATGTCCGGCTATCTTAGTACAAGAGAACACAGTAATTAGAAAATATTAACAAGATAGAAAAAATTCCATGTACAATTTAAGTGCCTAAAATAAAGATTTACATCAAATTTGGAACCAAATTTTTCAAGAAGCTAATCGTTTTTCTGTCTGCGTCTGTAATTTGTATGCATTTAAATGCGATACTTCAAAAATTTAACAATTTTGGTAAATAAAATTCTGTTTACAGCTTTAGTATCCTTTTCACATTTATTCTGATACAACATATTATCTCTTTTTTTCAAACGAAATGCTGAATATTCTTATGAATGTTTAATAAGGCTCATAAAAACAGTGAGTTCAAAGCTTCGGTTTTTCTGTATATCTATAATTGCACTTTAGTAATTTTGAAATTATTTCCAACTTCAAAAGCTTTGTGGCTAAATGAATAAACTATGATACAATGCATTATTACAATTTTCTCGAGTTTCTGAACGAAAAACTGGGTACTTTTATGAATTATTTCTAGGACTAATAAAAACAATAAGTTTAAAATTTCTGTTTTTCTGTATATCCATAATCGTACTTCACAAATGGTGAAATTATATCCAACTTCAAAAGATTTTGTGGTTAAATGAATAAACTGTGATACAATGCATTTTCTCAATTTTCTCGACGAAATGCTGCACGTTCTTATATTTCAAAGGTCTTTTGTTATTTTTATTATTTAAGATCTTATGGTGAATTTATTATTTAAGATCTTTATGGTCAAATGAATGAATTGCGACAGAACATATCATCGCCTTGCCTACCAACTAAAACTGTACACTCCCGTGGTTGTTTAAAAAATCTCTTGAAAATCATTAAGTTCAAAACTCCCATACTTCTGTATATCCATAATAGCACTTCA
>JAPMOR010091719.1:166588-268332 GCA_026543865.1 Argiope aurantia | reverse complement strand
TGTAATATGCCCGTGTGGTTATTATTTTTTATCCAAACTTATTTTTCGGGTAAACATAAGGAGAAGAAAATTGAAAAATTGACTTATTAATTTGCCTTATTTTTGGAAATTGTCTTATTTGTCTTGTGATGTGATTCATTTCATAGCATCCATCAGTCAGTATATAGAATATTCCATTTATTAACTTTTAATTTTTAAAAAATTCAATCGCTATTTTAAAGTTTAGTTTGTCGTCATAGTGTAATATGCCAGTGTGGTTATTATTTTTTATCCAGACTTATTTTTGGTAATTGAAAAATTGACTTATTAATTTGTCTTATTATCGGAAATCAAATGCATTGTGCACCTCTAATAATTCGCGATTTATTTCAGCCATTTGGCTATGCTCATTAATATAATGATATCAGTATTATGTAAGTAAAGTATCAGTAAGTAAAATAAAGTTATATCAGTAAATAAAATGATATCAGTATTATGCTTTATACAAATAAACTATGAAATGCACAGATACTCTCTGAAGCATTAAACTGATAAGATGGATATAAAAAATTAATTATATGAAAATTTATCTTTTATTGAAATATTAATCTATGTATTGCTATTTTTTCTTTTAATTCTTAATCAGAAGTTGCATTCAACGTTTCTTCGTTTAGTATTTTGCCAAAATTGGGCTAAACGAAATTTATGTAACCAGTACCAAATGTAGGCTATTATAATATAAAAAAATGTCCAAGTTTATTATTTATACTTTGTTGAAACTTCTTGTAGGGATACCATTTTCCGGAAAGTTATCAACATTTATTTAATTTTTTATTTATATGTCATTCCTAACCTGCTTAGTTTTTAAACAAATGTTTAAACGATGAATAGAAACAACCAATGACTTTTCTATTAGTTAGATATTTTTTTTCTATCGAATATTTCGACGGCATTTATAAAGACATGATTAATTATAGTTAGCATACGTCCGAGTTTCGCCGGATAGTCTTCGATTTCAAGCGCACTTCCGCGTAGTGTCCGGTATTTCAAAATTCTCAGATTTACTCTAGTTAGAAATTTAGCGAGAGAGAAATTTAGTCGTAATAGAATAAACTTAAAAGTACTCAAAATCGTTAAAATAAATAAATAATGATAATATCATTAGTAAGATTTTCTAGAACAAGAAAAAAATCTCAATAATAAATTGGTAAAGAAGATGGTTATCTTTTTTGTTGTTGTTGTTATTTTCCAAATCCAGGACCCAGTTGAAATTGGATGTTAAACGTTTTGACAGATTTTTTTTTTCTGTTTTTCAGTAATTTTATTATAATTTCATTAATTTCATCTACTATTTCCATTTCATTTCTATAATTTTATTTTACAAAGCATTAATAAAAACTGTATCTACTTTGCATTTTGGCATTTTAATTGATTTTTCTCTTTCTCAAGCTCTACTCAAGTGTTACAAAAGAAGGTCAATGGTCGACAGCTATTAAAATTTTATTCTATGCTTTGATTCCACCTTATTAAAGGACCTGCTTACTAAAAGATCGTCTTCCCTAAGGTTTTCCGGAATTGAACTTAAGAAATTATGGTAATTAGATTTATAAAAATAATTTATTTTTCGCTTGAGTATAATTTGATTTTGAAACTACTATTAACAAAGTTATAAAGCTTCATTGTAAAATTCTTCTTGATATCTCTATACCAGGGATGGGCAGACTTTTCCAGGGTATAGACTACGTCTAATTTTTTTAAGGTGTTGCGATCCACCCAGTGTCGTAGGTTTGGTGAGCTAAAAAAAAGGTCTGCAATATTTATTATAACTTAATAATAAATATGGAATACGTGCTTACTTACATAACTACAAATATGATGATGATGTCGTGCCCGCGTTACCACGGAAAAGGGGTGCAGTAGCTTCTGAGGGTAAAGACACCTGAGAACCCGAAGACAGAAGTCTGACTTCTAGCTCATATGAAGATGTAACTCGCACAACCCCATTTTACCGGGAGGCACATCCACACACCTCACAAATAGAACACAGATGAGGAACAATCATTCCCGAACCGGGATTCGAACCCGGGACGCCCAATCACGGGGAAGACGCGCTACCCCTATGCCAGGACGCCGGTGACTTTACTATAATAATAATAATAGCAAGATACAAGCAAGATAATAATAGGTATAATAAATAATAAAAAAATAATAAATATGTCAATAAATAAAGAAGATAATAAATATGTTTCTTTTGGTATGCACGTCTTAGGCCTTAGTAAAGACGGTCACCCCAAAATGTCTTGGTGGTCCACCGGTCGATCACGATTGACTTAATGCCCACCCCTGCTCTATACCCTATTAAAGTTGGATTTCCTAATTTGGAGGAAAAAATTATAAATAAAGCACTACCAGTAATAAGTGAAATCCGCATTCCTTTTACGACATGTGGATTAATATTTACTCAGCTTCTTATTATACAAATTGTTCTGTTGCATAATAAGCCATAAAGTATTGTTTGAGGTTGTTTGCATACACAATTTAGGAGGAGAAAAAAAAATCACTCTTCAATCACAGATATCCAATTAAAATTTACGGCACACTTAATCTCAAACCAAAGCACATAGAGTTATTGCAGATTTGCATTTAAGTAATTCCACCTGACCTTATTAACCAAGGACCTCTTCAAGTTCTTTAACATTCTGAAATTTTTCTTCACTTCCTCTTCAAAATTTAATGAAATGTTCGATAAGCTATCTGAAGTGCCACGCTTCTCATTTGTATTGCCAGCTTTCGAACCCACCACTTGTTCTAACACTTGAAAACTGCTCCATTTCGTACTACATGTGCATGGTTGGTTGTGCGAACAGCATTTTTGCATATTCTTTTTATGTTGTTTGTTACTTCTCTCTCCCAGTGGGTTATTTTTCCTCTTGTTCTGGCAGCAACAGCCGGAGATCGGACCGTAAGAGATCCGATCCGATCGTGTTTCAAAGAAATCGTCTGCATGCTTCAGAAATAAACGTGAAAGATCTGGCAATCACAACAAGGCAGCTGTGCTTTACGCCTCACAGAATGATTTGGAATAAGTTCTTAAATGATTCGGTATCGTGAGGCGAATGTGTGGAACTTTTTGTAATGATCTTTGAGTGGTTTTCAACATCGGCGATGACAAGTGTATATTTTTACTGGGTCCAGTGTTAGTGAAAGATCCTGTTCTAATCAGTCGATTATTTTTTTGGTTGCTATTATTTTAGGAATCTGTCAGTAAAAATGAAGAAAAGAAAAAGTATCCAAATCTTATCTGAAATAGAAGTATTTCTTTTTTATTTGTAATTTGTTTTTCATTTCATGCTGTGAAATTGTATCAGTGTGAACAGTTTCCAATGAAGATAAGAAAATAATAACAATAATAATAAACTTCTTGAAACCTACGAAAAAATTGTGAAAAGAAGCCTTACAAAGAATTTTGAAGGATATTTAAAATCGTTTGATATTCATATATCACATAGTCATATATAATCATATATCACAAAAATATCGCATTTGTTCACATAGCATTTATTTATTATATCTTTTGGTTATATGATATACATTTGTATAATACTGTATAACAGTACTCAAATATCTGGATTTATTTGGTTCAGAAGTTATGAGAAACATGCATACTAGCTAATGCATCGTCCTTCTCATTAGACTGTAACTTAATAAATAAAAAAATAATCTTCGAGTTGCTCTAAAACGAGATGTTAATCTACTATTTACGATTCAGTTCTTGCTTGGTGAATGACAAAGTTTTATTGATAATCCTTTCTGGTCATTATATATATATATATTTGTTTTAGTTTCTAAAACTGGTAATTTTATTGATAGACATGTTTTGCGATTAGTTTATTAGATAATATGTTAAGTATTCAATAGAAAAATCTGTACTGGGTCATTTAGATTGGAATTTTACTACGTGTAAATTTTTAAAATAGAATGATCGGAATGATATGAATTTATTCATGATTTATTCTGCAACATACTAAGTGCTCTTTAAAATGATAACTTTTTTAGTATCGAATCGAACTATTACAAACATCTCAAAAGGAAAGTACAAGTCTTACAGCTTAGATATTATTTAAAATATTTATTTATAATATAGAAATGTTGTCCCATATTACTTGTCAACTGCCGTTCATATTTCTGAATAACGAACGAAGTTCCATAAGTGTGTAATTAATATATATAATATGGCACTCGTAGTGTAATTAATATCGTTATATGTTTCCAGACCTACATGTTAGTCCATTCTTAGCAGCTATGCGAATAATATGTTGATTTTTTATTCTGAATATGAATAATATTCACTACTCTACCGCCAATGCCACAATATCATATGATTTCTTACTTATCCTGGTATTAGTAAGATTTACACATTCGGCAGCTTGCAAAAGAATCTTGCTTTAGAATAGTTGTCCTCAACCTGTTGAAGTGCGAGAACCACTAAGCCTAAAATGAACTATAGGCAGACCAATCTCACCCCATTTAGGAGGGGGAGGGGAGGCGAATCATTTAATGGACCCGAGGATTCCCCCCTTTCCTCACAAAAAATTTTTGGAAATTAAGATGGATGCTAAAAAGTGCATTCTGAGGTTCTATGGTGCATTAATTTTTAATATACTTTTTTATATGCTGCAAGAATCTTTCGCAAATCATCCATTGGAATCCACTGCTTTAAAAGCATATTTAAAAAAATTGTAATACCACTTATCGAAAGACTATTTGTATTTCAGAAATCTAGGCTGGTGCTTCTAGAAAAAGAAAGAAATATAATAAAATAACCAGCAATAGAGAATAATTATTACAGATTAACTAGTAACATAAATCTTTATGGTTAACCTTTTTTACTTTTTTTTTCAAATTTCTCTTCTTTAATTGCTCTTTTAAATTACTTTTTATTAGATCATGAGATGATTTGAATTTATTATTAGATAATGACTTGATTTAAACTTATAATTAAATAATAAGTTTAACTAATGCCTACATTGGAGCATCAAGCTTTCTTCCTAGGTAGGTAATGCCACTGACAATTGTTAAAGGGTATCCAATGTACAGTTCTTCATAAGAAATAGAATTATAGGACGAGTTTTTCACATTTAAATAATGGAAATTTAAACGATAATAACGAAGACAAATTTTTATTGTCATTTATATCTTGAAATAAAAACAATTTCATTTTTTATTATGTATATCAATAAAATCTACATTTATACTTAAATCGGGCTGAAAATCAAGGAACTAAGTTGTATTTTAAGAATGATGCTGAATGGTAAATTTTCTCATTCAAAAATAATATTTCCGTTTAAATAAATATGAATACAAAATTCAAAACTCTAAAAATCAATATTACTGTAACGGAACTTAAAAATTCATGCACGATTCCTTTTAAATAAATACACGTATATCTATTTCCAAAGTAGTAGGGTACTTTAAGTGCAATTATTGTCTCTTAAATGATAAAAATCTTTGAATATTATTTTCCAAATCACTGACTGAAATAATTTCTTTTGCTTACTCTGCTCACTTCAGCATTTGGTTGGGTTCTTTTAAAGCTGAATTCTGCTAAACCGTGTTCGTGATGATCCAGGCGCCATTGAACTCGAAAGATAACACAGTATCAAAAAAGAAGCATTTGAATCATTCTTGCATAAATTTGTATCTTTTCGCCTTGTAGATTAAAAGTTTTATTTGTTAATTTTCTCGCAAGTATTTTTTTTTTCTGTCCAAGTTTTATGTCAAACTTTCTTTTTCATTGAAGAACAATTTTATGAATGACTACAGTTAAAAATTCTTCTCTAAGTTTACGACTATCCTTTTCTTCCATGTAGACGATTTTTCTTCATCTCATAACTCAAGCAAAATAAATTTTTTATTGGTACTTATATTTCATTGATTTTGAAAAAGTAAAGAACATTAATATTGGGCTTTATATCTAATTAATTTCTTTACGAATATGTATTTTTTCTCGTCTTTTTTAATAAAAAATAACTATTTAATTAACTGTAATAAAAGTAAGTAAAACAGTAAAGTAAAACTATTCATATTTAAAAGCAAGATTTAAATTACTTTCAGTATAACAATTTTATAATTATCAATTAGACTGATGACGTATACATGATGTAATACTGATTAATACCAGTACTCTCTGAAATTACATTTCGTACGTAAATAAAGTCATTTTTTTAAATTAAATTTTTCAGTTAAAAAATTATATAAACATACAGAGACCTTTCATCGTCTGCAATTTTATTCTTTTATTGGAACAAGAATTCAAGTCGTATCAAATTATTTTTAAATCTCGTAAGAACTGCGTGATGTATCAAACGATTGTTAAAAATCACCAAAAGATAATTTTTCAGTAAGTTATAAATAAATGTTAAAAAGTGATGAAAAAATTAAATAAACATTTAAGGTGGCAACTTTGAGGCAAATAAATGAAATTATTTAAAATATCTATTCTACTTTCATTAAGTAGAATAAAATAGATTTGTAGAATACAGAAAACATAATTTTTTCTTTACGTGGAAACCTAGCCTTTATACATAATATAAGTTGAAGAAAATGTTGAGTAATTTGGAGTTCTATAACTATTCATTAATTTTGCTTTTTATTTTTATAGATGTATTGTAATAAGTCTAATTATATTTTATGATTAATTTTTGGCAACATTGGTTTATATTTCTTCAGTAATTAATTTTTATCTTTTATTGTTAAAAAGTATTTTTCTGTCATTAAGTTTTAATTTAAACAATCTAATATTTTTTATAAATATATCTTGAAATTCTACATGAAATCAACAAATTTAAGATTCATTTATGAGCGATTAATTGTTATTTTTAAGTTGTAAGTTAAGTTGTTGTTCGAAGATTCTTTGTAAAAGCATTTTCAGTTAGTTAAATCTTTTTCTTAAAAGTCTTCCATAAAATTAAGTCCTCGATATTTCATGCCAATTATTTAACATAGTTATTTTGTTAAATAATTGGCATTATTTTTTATAAGAATACTTCCGGAACGAAAATGGGAAGAAAATGAAAATTTAGTTGCAATCAGAAGATGGTTTAATTAATCTAATTGAACTTTAGAAATGAAAAACTTGCTGCTGTGTTTTAGATAAATCATGGAGATTCTAAAACAGTCCAGTCAGAAAATTCCGTAGAGAAACTTACACATTGCCCCATTTTGATGTTATTCAAAATTCAGGCATTTCACTTTGCCTCTCACGTAAAATACTGCTCTAGTATTTTTTTTTTCTTTTGTCCCAGCTACGTATATTTCTTCTTTTTCACCAATGTAATAATGGACATAAAAGGATCAACTATCGCCTCAATGGCAGCATTATCGTGTCAGTGTCAGGAGGAAGCACTGTTTCCTTTGCTTAGCAAAAAATTGTTCTCGGAATTTTCTTGTCTTTTTACGGTGATTGCTCTTTGCTATTCAAATTGCATGCCGTAAAAAATGTAGAGAAAGCGCTACCATTCTTTAAAAAAATTTGTGATGACAAGACAAATTTCTTCTTAACCCTTTTAAGATGATTTGTGAAATAGTTATTCGAAACTTTAACATATGTTTTTATTTATTTATGCATTAGTTGTCTTGTAATTATTTTTTATAATTCTCTCTTTTATTGTGTTTGATTTCTTTTTTATCTTTTCATTCAATTCAATTTTTAGGTAGTCCCAGATATTCTTCTCTTAACTAGCATCCCATTTTGTGTGCTTTGGTGTACAGTATCCCTGATAATGTGTTTGTAGAGCATTTCTGATTGTATGCATGGATTCAAGAAATGCCTGATTTAAGGTTTAAAGCGTCTCTATTATATGCTAGGGTTCTGGAGCATCCCTCATTATGCGCTTGGGTTGTTGAGTGTCTCTCTCGCTAAAGTCCTAAGTGGTTCCTAATGGTGTGGCAACGTTCTAGGGAATCCCTAATTAGGGTTCAAAATATCCTGAATTAAATTTCAAAAATCCTAATCATGTTAATTGCAAGCGAAGGAAATTAATGATACGCTACTGAATTATTTTCAGTGATAATTTCGTGTTAAACAAGGAATATTGTAATTGTATAATCTAATTATAAAGAATTCTGTTGGTAGAATCTCGAATTCGGGCCTTGGGATCACGGGTTAGAGACTCGAGTCCTCTAAGATATATCAGGTACGTGGACCCAGAAGGGTTTAATTCTGTTGAAGGGAAACTTCCTCATATTATTTTGGAAACTTGGAAAAAGTTTACCGGCTCAACTGTCTTTCTTGTCACCCGAAAGTTCAAAATGGCCAAGTTTTTCCAAAAATAATCGTTGGGTAGTTTCAGAACAGGATAATTAACTTAATCCTATAAAAGGCCATTTTTTTCTAGTCATGGTATATTAAAATATTTTAGGACTAGAATTGGCTTAAGAAAAGTGATTGATTTAGCTGATTAGATAAATTTAATTTGATTAATTAATTAATCTGGTTAATTAATAAGTAACATATCAAGGCACACCATTTTGTATGAAATAAGGAGCTGAAGCATCGAAGTTTCTGTTTTATTGAAAAATTTGTCAGAACTGATACTAACCTGCATAATTTCATACAAAGATTGAAGAATTTGGTGGGAAGCATGGTTCCCATAGTTGTAGCAAGGGTTAATTGAAACCGAATTATTAAAACCTATCATTTTTTTATTCGGTCTAAAACAAATATAAATTTTCATCTTTGCTGTACTTAAAAAATAGAGATCACCTTGCGTTCGTTTAGCAATATTATGTTACGAAATTACATTTATTTCCAAATTTTTACTTCAGTGTATTTCAAACTTCCATATCTACCTGATTGCTAATTCGGTACTTTTAATAAACAGCATGCTTCTAACCTATATTCTTTCTTCGTCTTTTTTTTCTCTCTCTCTTTCTATAAAATTAGCAGAAAAACATCCTTTTTTATCATTCTTATTTCTTTCTGCAAGTGTGCGGAGAACTAAATTAACCCCCACAGTGATTTTTTTGGAGGTCTCTGATGTCTGTTTACTCAAGTGCCCAATTTGAACTGCTTTGACACTCCGCTATCAAAACAGCATCTAGCTTCGCCTTGCCACCCCTGGCTGAAACTAAAGATCAGGACGTTTGCAGTTGATGCAGGGATTTAATTCATTTTCACTGCCTTAGCTTGTCTCGTGAACACTTCCGAAGTTGAAACGTCAGCTGCAAGTGCCTACTTTTGATTTCCTGGAGTAATGCATGGATGCTTTTGTTATGACAATAGCTTGTTATTGAGCTGTAAATTTATTTTATATAATGCTAGATGGCTTCTCATTTCGCACTATACAAAATAGTGATTTAGAATCTCACCTAGCATTTCCCCAGTGTACTAACAGTGATTTAGTACGAAGATGTTAAATATGACTTAAGTATCGTAAGAACATTAAATAGATTTATATGTCCCAAATAGTGGCCGATTTACGATTATACAAGTGTCCAGGGGACTAGACTTTGACAAATAGGTTATTAACCTAGTTACTAAATCAGTATATTTGTAAGAAATGCAAATTCTTTGAATTATAAAATATTAGTGCTTGTACATATTATTTAATTTATATTAATTGTTAAAGTCATTATTATATTAATTAAAATTTGACCAATTAATTATTTATATTATGGAATCATTTACTGGTCATCTATATTCAATTTGACAGTTCTTAATGTTTAATTAATTTTATATATGTTTGAAGTTTATTATCTTCTAATAATCTGTCATAATAATTATCTGCTTTTATTTATAAGAAAGAAAGTCATTAAGTAATAATAATTATGATTTGTTTTTCAAAAATTTTATTACTTTTATCTTTTGTATGATATAAATATTAAAATATGAAATGAATTGAAAACTTACATATGAATTTATCACAACGAAAAATTGAACTAAGTAAACCTTTATTTGTTTTATTAATTTAAAAGGCGCGCTGAAGTATGAAACTAGTACGATTAATTATTATAAAAAGAAGCCTCATAATATTTAACACGCAAAAAGCCTGAATCCGACATTGGTCCCAGACAGAGAAATTCGAGCTGATACTTTTTTTAAGGTTATAGATCTAATTTAATTGTTTTTAATAATAGACTTGGATCTTTTTTAATTTTTAGCCAATAGATTTTTAATTTTATGCTTGGGTCAGACCTTGAATGAAGATAGAAAGCTTTAATTTCGATTTTAACAACTCGGAAATTATTGGCCCTCTTTGTAGAATTAAGAATATTATGTTTTCTATCTCCCCCTCTCCCCATAAAAATGATTTTCTTGTATTATTTTTATTAACATGATTACTTTGCATTAAGTTCTGACAGAAAATTTTGTTTTTTTGGTCTTGCGTAATACTACAAAAAGCGAGCTTGCAAATTCTAAAGGGTGTTGTCCCTTCTAACTTTAAAACATATTTAAATAGCTGTAACTTATTCATATTATAGCTGATAGGATTTTAAAACTGTTTTAAAGAATTTTATGCAGAAAAGACTGAATCTTCAAACCATCTTCTAGTAAACATACTACAACTTACATGTTAGATTTGACCATGTCAGAATTTATCTGAAACTGATTTCTCAACTATAGGGCGCGCTGCATTAAAAATTGTACTTCATAAACATACTGAAGGCTAAGTCTTTTATTTGTTCAATTGCAAATGGGATTAACTAACTAATAAACTTTTCTTCAATAGAATGCTAATTCATTTCAATGTTTTTCTAGAGACTTTTTTCAAAAAACATAACTTTTTCTCATGCCAGTTCTAACAGGTATAATAGGATTAGGTCATGGCCTCTTGGGCGTGCAAAGAAAGGTGAATACATATTTTTCTTTTGTCACCTTCCCCTTGCTAACCCAAACTATTAATGTTGTTTTATGTTAAGTTGCATTTTCTTTAGTTTAGTAATGGGTGAAAACTTTTTATTCTTCATCTTGTTGAGAAAACACAATCTTACATTTATTCCCTTTAAATTTATCTTAATGACATCTACTGTATGCATTGCTTTGAAATAAAGTAATTATAAATTTCATGCTGTGCGAAGATATAAAAAAAATCGAAATTTGAAATAGTAAATGTTTTCAATTATTAAAGCTAAACAATATAGAGATTTTTCAGTCATTAATTTTTTTCTAGAAATATTTCAGTTTTTATGAACTTACGTTAAGGGTCTTTTTAATTGAATTGCAATTATGAATTGCAAAATATGGTGTGAAAATATGTAATATTTCATATAATTATATAAAAATTATATTTTTATTTAATTAACATACTGAAAATATCACTTAACAATTTGTTGTTTATTTATTGAAAATGCTGTTTAATGTATGGTTTTTTACAATTTTGGAACATAACTGTTTTTCCAAAAATGAAAAGCTAACAAGATATATTTAGACATTCTTTTTTAAGTTACTCGAGTTGCATCTGCACCTCATAAATAAACTCATTAAAACGTCAATCAACTACAACTATTGCAATACAACGAGTGTATTATTAAATAATTTTATTATTATATTGTTAATAATATTATTTCAATTTTGATTAAAATATTTTTCAATATAAAATTTTATGTATTTTCAAAGTTATATACGAAGTATAAACGCACCTTATTCTCGATTTAAGAACCACAAAAAAATAAATTTTGAGTTTTAAAATAAAACATAATTTAAGGTTGTACTTTTATTAAATGTAGCATTTTCATATAATACACAATAATTCCCTTAAACATAATTTAAGGTTGTACTTTTATTAAAAGTTCGAACTATAGGGTACATATACATCTTTATATAATACACAATAATTCTACTTACATAAATTTATGTCTTATGTACAATTTTTATAATAAAATGAAAAGAAAAAAAACAGTATTGGAAAAATACAAATCTTATTTACGAGCAAATCTAATTAAAATCTGTAAATAGAAACAAAATTCGATCACATGCCGAGGAAGATTTGTATACGTATTAGTAGTAGAGTGCATGCTTACTAAGTAGAGTACATGCTTACTAATACGTGCATTGTATTGTTAATACATATGATGTGCATATATTGAAGTACATGCATAACGTTCTTATACTTGAAGCCGTTATAAGAGAAAAAAATGACAATACCGATAATAAGTCTTAATGAATTTTATTTCTAAGAAAGTATTAGATGTTTTTGATTTTTTTTAAAAATATGAAACCAATATATATATTATGCAAATTAGTACTTTGTTTAACTTTATAAAAGGCAGGTAATCAATAATGGCTATCTCTCATTTTAGAACTGTCAAGTTAATCTACAGGAAGCGAAATTGCCCAGTTTCAATTTAACCACAGACGTAATTTAGTCCCTTCATTTGATTAAATTATGGGCCCCCAAATGATGCATTAAGTCACCGGAATACTTTAATAATGCCGAGACTTCTTAGCCTTGTCGCTGGTGAGTAAAATTTATCGAGGCAAGCCGTTATTAAGAGGAAGTCAAATGAGACGCCGGTTTGCAGAGTCGCCCACGTTTTTCTTGGCGTGCACGTGCACAAACTGCGTTGCTTCTGCTGCCACCTCTGTCAACTGTTCCCCCCCCCCTCGATATTAGAGATTACGTAAACCCGGAAAAAAGCATCAGCATCGTGAATTATTTGTTTTCTTTTCATTTTGGCTGTTGTCGCTGCAGGTGCAATCTGCAACGATTCAGCGGTAGTGTTACCGATGCCAGGATGAGTTCTAGCCAGTTTTTAATTCATTTTTTTCATGATTTTTTTTTTCATATTCATACGCCTGCTTTGATTGTGATATATGATTAACACATAGTTTCTTTCTACTCTGATGGGTGATATTGCTGCTTGGAATTTCTAGGGTCTATTTTTCTCCAAGTTAACTTGACACTTTTAAAAAAAAATAAGCTGTAATAAGTATGTGTACGGAAGTGAATAAAAGATACCTGTAATGAAAAGAATAAAAGATACCTGTAATGAAAAGAATAAAAGATACTCTGAAATGTTTTTGAATGGTAATGGTAATCTATATTCTACATGAAAACTCTATATTTTATGTAATTCTATATTTCATGGTGATCTATATTACCGTGAAACATGGTAAACTATATTCTACATGAAATGTCAATTCTTAACTTGAAGGACTAAATTTAATTTTGAAGCTTCATTCCATGCTGCCAAAAAAAATCATGGGGGAGGATTGCGATTTTTTATTATATCACATATTTTAACAAAATTTCAGTATATACTATTTTCATAACATTTACATTTATTTCTAAATACTAACAATAAATAAATGATTAGATAGACATTCAAATATGTGTTGGCACAAATTCCTAAAAATCTTCTATGGGCTGCATCATATTTTAATGTTTACTGTATATTTAAATTATTTTTTATATGAATAAAGTAAGTTCATCTGATTTCAAAATCTACTTCAATTTTATTTTGTTTATTTGTTGTTATTTCGAAATAGAAGCATGCTTTGAGGATGGTTTAAATGATATCCTGATATCAAACAGAATTGAAAACTTCTATTATAGTTTGATGATAAAAATTTTCCCCAAACATATGCTTAACATATGCTTAAACATATGTAAAATCTGAATGAATGAATAATGATAAGATACATAATTCATTAATGTACTATATTTGAATTATTTGATTAGTTACAAAAATTAGAAACAAGATGGTTTCTTACAACTGTCTGTTTTTTTAAATGAAAAACTGCTTTATTGTGTAAATAGTTAAAAAATACTATTAAGAAATAAAAAATAAATATAAAATAAAGTAAAATAATTATGAAACAAAATTCAGTTTTTCATGCTTCAAGTCATGACGCTCATCTCAATTGTTCATAACTAAATGAGATTTTCCGGAGTATTCACATAATTACATCATCCTTTTATCATGATTGTTCAGAACTTTATTGTTACTGCATCTGTGTTACTCTACATTTCACGGTTAAGTTGTTTTCGGCAAGTGACATAAAGGTTGCTATTTTCTCTCTGCCCCCCAAAATCTTCCTGCTTTCCATGGGGAAGATGCATTTCTGCAGCTGAAGCATCTGAGTTACGGTTATGGTCCTCTTATCTCGGCTGGAAAGGTCGTCGGGGGTCCCGTAGAATTTGTTTGCTTCAAGTAAGAAAAGGCTGGATCTCAAAACCCCGCTGAGACCACACAAGGCCTGCACTTATTTCTGAACCCCTTTTCTCTGCCTAGAGCTATTTAGAGAAAGATTACTTAATTCTTCTATTGTTTTCATAGCCATTGATATGTTTAGAATCGCTTCAAGATCTCTTAATTTAGCCCTTGATCTTTTTTTTAAAGAATTTTTATTAATTAATATAGCTTATTCATTAAATTTTAATTAATTCCATTATGCAATGCTGAACCGAAAGAATAGAATTTTAATTTATAACTATCATAAATATCATCTATTTTTACATTCTTTTTGACATCATTAATGGATGCTAATATATTAAAGTGTTATTTATGTTAAAAAAAATGAAGCTTAAATTATCAATAGCAAATGTTTTTACTATCGTTCAGAAATATTAAAATTCATCTTTTTAATGATTTCATATCCGGCAATAATAGAAAAAAAATAGTAGATTTTTCTTTGGCGAATTTATTTGTGAAAGTTCAGACGATTTATTTTAGTTTCAGCTGGTTATTCATATATTAATATTCTTAGATAAGGAAATTGCAGAACTCCATGAAAATAAATTTTTAAACCAAAATTTATATTTTTATATATCCTTTACTAAAGCAAGATGCTTTTTAATATACAAATGAATAATTTGCCAGTAGAAATTAGCTGAATTTTTGAAACACGGAAATTTTCATTTTCTTCTTTTGTTTTGGCAACTATTAAAGGTAAAAGATTTTTTCAGCTCTCTAAATCATTTGTTTGATTTATTTCTCAGAGAAGGCGACAATATTTTGTTTTATTTACTCTTTTAATAAAGATGCTTTAAGCAATTCTTTACTGATTCCTGTTCGTAAGTAGATTTTCTAGTTTAATAACTTGTTTATTGTTTTGATCTGTAAATAATTATGACCAAATTCAATACATGAAGCATAATATATGTTGAAAAAAATCTTTCCGAAGTTTATTCATAAAACGTCTATCGTGGTTAGCATTTCCGTTTACGAATAATTTTTTTCAACCGCCACTGCCTTCTTCAGAAGTGTCCGCTTCAAAGCACGGAATAGGCGAGAGTTGATAGCCAGCTGTACTTGATAAGAGGATTTTGAAGTGGTCAAGCTCTTAGATGTGCCGGGTGAAACCTAAACATTCCTATCAGTTCTCGGCGTTCTACAGTTTCGATTACTTCTTCAGACGGGATTTGGATTTGTTTACTTGCTTTCCCAAGAAGAGAGCTTATTATCAAAGCACCATTCTTCTACCTTTCAAATAGAAGTAGCATGTATTCTTTGCTTGGCATGTGTGAACGAATTCTGCTTATTTTATTTAGAATGTGTTATTTTGATTAAAAATGCCAGAACAGTTATTACATTCATACCAAAATATTTATAAACGAATAATAATGGTAGATGATAAGAAATTAAATTATTATTTGATAATTTTTTATTTAAATTATTTTTAAGGAACATTAAAATTTCCCAAGCAGAAATAGCTAGTAATATATGCTTTGAATTCTGTTTATTTCATTCAGAATATATACTTTTGTTATTTGCATATTTAGAGAATGTGGAAAAGGTATTTCTTTTCATCTATGTGTAGATTAGGTTAGAAAAAAGATATTTTTGAAGGAATTTTTCATATTATTCTTTTCTTCAAAAAGCCGTTTGTTAGTGATTTGAATTTGAATTTTATAATAAAAGTCATGAAGTAGTTAAGTCCCATGCTTTTCATTAGTTTGTGTTTTTCTTTGAAAAGTAATGTAATTGCAATTCTTTAGTTAAAGAACTTAACTAAGTTTTCAAATTTTCTTAAATGTCATAAAATCTTCGAAAATCTGTAAAACATAACTTCTGATGCTTTTTTCAATTGTATATTATTAAACTGCATCTAAAAAATTTTACTTGGAATGTTTTGTAATCTGCTATTAAAAATCAAGACTGTTGGCTAAGTTTATGCATCAGATGATATTAATCAATTGAATATTATAGAATAAATGGAACGAAATGTGATGTATTGCTTGTGTTGGGTACCTGACATATAATCTTCCTGCTTCTTTTGCACTTTTAATTGAATTAATTTTACTAAGCATTTTTTTCTGATCTAAACATAACTGAAATTTTATTGGATAAATTATTCCAAATTTTATAGTAATAGTTTATTATAGAAATTTTATCCCTCAGTTAGTGGTTTTTAATTGCATTGTAAAAAGCTGCTACGACAAAATTTGTTCGAAGTATTGCCGAAAAAATAATATCATTTCTATTAATGTTTATCTTTAATCCAAATTAAGTAGAAAAAAAATCCTTCGAAATACAGATATTCTTTTTTAATTTAAGTTCTTTTTCATGCTCCTTATAACCTAGAAATTTTATAAACAAGTATTAGTTTTCATAATTTCTTTTATTATTACTGTTCTGTCCCTCTCATTACACGCTAAAATGGAAGTAAATTTTTTTTTAAATTAGCTAGTGACTCATATCAAGGCTTTTCAATAAAATTAATCTTCAAGATTGAGAAGGAAAAAATCATTGGAGCATCAAGTTACGAACTGTTTTGATGTTGTTTCAGAATGTTAAACCTACAGCAATTACAGCTCTATAACCGCCGTCTCAATTGCAAGCGATGTCATCTTACAATCTAGGATAAGGTCAAAGCTGTCACTTTCGCGTAAGCAATTACCTCGAAAACAAAAGCTACTCTGTCTGGAAGGTATATAACATTAAATGGTTCGACGAACGAACTAATCGGCGCCGTTGTAATCGAGAAATTCCCCAAACCGCTGGAAGTCAGTTAAACGAAATTTGACTGTTAGTATTTGCTTAGCCCTCCATACCATTTTCTGAAGTACCATCGACTGTTTGTTATCTACAACCACTTCCTTTCTGGGCCCTCTTCTGACCCTCATTGGTTGAAGACAACTTTTCTACACGTGAGGGATCAGCATCCCTCCCTTCTTGAGGTGGAAAACACTTTCGATGAAAGATTAAAATGGAACCTTTGAAGTGTTTTTGTTTGCTTTCATGTGTTGATAGAAAAATTCGTTTTTATTTCGGGCCAGACATGTTTTCCTTGGAGCAAGATCTTTCCTCTTTACCATTTTCCTGGATGTAATCTCTGTGGTTGGGTTTCAGTCGCAACATTGAGTCACATTTTATTTCAAGATATGTTTTTGGAAAGGGAAACTGGATTGTTGAAATAAATAAAAAAAAGTTCAAACTTAAATGTTTAAAAAAAACCAAAAACCAAAAAGAAAAAAAATGCTTTGCTGATGTCATTTCCATTTAAGCCGATGCAGACGATTTATATTCTGTTCACTTTGTTTAAAAATTTTTATTTTTCAAGATTCAACAAATAACTTTTTTTCTATTTCCTTCAAATTTTAAATATGAAAAGTTTTTTTTTCGAATTTTTTTTCTAAATTATATTGAATCAAAAGATCATATTATATGAATCTATTGTACAATTTTGTATATCAGTTTCAATCAGTTTTTAATGATTCGTTTTACAGATAATGCATTTCCATCTTGTTGCTGCTAAAAACAAACTCTAAATTTTCAATAATTAAAAAATAAAATAAAATAAATGAAAAAAGAATTATTTGATTATTAATTTATTTATCCATTTGCTATCATAGAAAAAAAACAAAAGAAAATGATCCAACTTTCATTGTTTAATACATTTATATTTTATTAAAAATTATTTAAGTTTATATAATTTTATAGTAAACATCTTTTACTGTCACTTCGTGAAAAAAAAGTTAAAAAAAATATTTAAAAATTTAACTGTCTTTTTCTAGGCTTGGTTTATAAATAAATTCACCTAAAAATGGGGGTTGGCCAAAGCAATATCTAAAATTCTATTTGATGAAACAAGTTGAAAAAATAAGTTCTGTAATATTTTATTCATTATGTTTTATGGATATAAAATATCAAGAATAAAAAAAATACCTTAGTAATTGAATAAAAAATTCATCGGTGTTTTGCCTAAATTATAACTAGGTGAAAAATGAATAATAGATAGATAAAAATTCTCAATTAAAGAAAATAAAAACTTCTTAAGAATAGAAACTCTATGTGGATGGAATTTTATAAAACAACGCCACTAAAGAAATCGAAAGATTTATTGAAAATGGAGTCATTTTTTACGAAAATGAATTATGAGAATAAACTGATGTAATAATTCTTGGAAAAATATGCTGATCATTACCATTTGCAATAAATAATCCAGATTTTTTTCACATTTACCTGATAAAGATATTCTCCACACGTTCTTTCATAAAATATTTATTGTCACTTTTTTTTATGATTAAAAAAATCTCTCTTTTCTTTCTGTATTTTTTCCCATTTTGATCCTACATAATTTATTATTCTGTTAATTTTTTTTCTCCTTATTCTAGAATCAGTGCAAGTGATAGTAATTTTAAATAGTTTTATTTCAAACATACAAAGTGGGATTTCAATTTATTTATTTTGCTTTGTCTATCAACATTGTTTCAAATTAATGCATTTACATCATAATATTCTAGTAGCGACTGTCTGAAATATTCTTTCGGGAATTTGATATACGTGCATTGCTTTCATTATGCTTTATTTGCAAGATGTTTAACTGCATGAAAAATAATACTTCATTGTTTTTCCTCTCTGTTTCATTTGAATCCATGTAGAGTGACGCGTGACGTTGCATAAATTGAAGAAGTAATTGTTTTAAGTGTATTCCTGTTATTGCCTTTTAATGATGCGACAGTGTTAAAGCAGATGCTTCGTATTCTAGATATTGATAGAAAAAATCACGAACATTTTTCTTTGTTAATAAAAAAAAAAAACTTTTTTTTTTCTTTTGCACTTTTTTTTTATTCAAAGAATAAAACTTGATTGAATGAGCCCTTCGGTTTTTTGGCTATCTTTTAAATCCTTATTTAAGAATATAAAACTTTAATTATAATAATCTTAATTATTTTTGCATGGAATGTTTTACAACTGATTCAGCGTATTTCATTGATAATAAAGATAATGCTTCTTTTTTTTTACATTTTTTTTTTTGAAAATTAAAATTTTTTTTTTGAGTATTTATTCCTCAGAATATTTTTGCTTGAATATTTTTAAAATACAAATATAGTTGTACTGTTGTTATAATCATATAAATTACCATTTAAAAGCTTAAAAATGAATATTATTTATTATCATAATTAATATTGCTTTGTTATTATGAACCATGCAATTCTAATTGTTTATTTCAAAATAATATAACGGCTAGCAGTCATGTGATTTATTGAAATCATATAAATAGTTCATAAATGGTTTTTCAAGCACCCAATATAGATGGACCTTTATATATTTTTCTTTCATAATTTATAAAATTTATGAATCATGAAAGGAAATTGGTATAAGATAATAAAAAATGAAGTCTTGCATGCACATTCACGCAAATTTGTCAATGCTGTACACATTATAATGTTTAGCAATATATGATTTTAAAATTTTTGAATAAAATGTCACTTTTGTTTGATATTTGTGGCAAATTTATAAAAGCCTTAAGATTAGTTGCAAACCTCAGAATAATCTTTTCATTAATGTTTTTGTTTCTAAAATTGCGAACAAATATATGAACATTCCAAAATAATCTAAAAACCGTTTTAAAGACCATTAAATACGTTTAATAAATTATTATGGCGTATCCACATGAATTACTTTTAGAAGTTATGACGGAGTGTCATAAATTTTTCGAATGTTCCTCTTCATAATTACATGCAAGTGACAAAATTTCGAACTGACTCACTTTTCATCTAATTGCTTGGTGAGACTTTATCAATCTTTTCGTTTCTTAATGATTTATTTCTTATTTAGCTTGGCATAAGGACGCGTTAATTAGCTGTTGTGTGCACCTAATTCAATTTTATGATGCTGTTCATTAAAGGTTATTGTTCCGGAAGTTAATGTTTCATTACATAGGTTGAGCCTCTTTAGTTTATATGAGAATGAAATTTTAAAAAACAGAAGTACAAACGATATTAATTATTAATAATTTTTAATTAGTAGAAATTTAGAATGGACATTATTTTTTTCTTTTATGTAATAACAAATTATATATTTATATTAATTTTAATCATAGATTATATTTAATAAATGTGTAATAAAATGAAATGGAAAAGGCTTTCCGAAAGAAAGGGAGAGAGCTAGAGGATAGGATTTATAATTCTGATTGATTTTAACTATCCATGATGTAACGGCAATTAAAAGTACTATAAAAGAACATTTAACTGCATACATGGTAAAGATTTTTATTTATTATTGTCATTATTTTCGGAAATGAAATTATATTTATAATCAAATGAACTTTGAATTTGTACAAATGCGCAATTAATGAAAAAAAATAATTGCCTATTTATATGATAGAACGATCTAGTGAACAAAACAATTACAGATTCAACGTATGCTATTATTCTCTAGGCATAAGTTGACTTACTTATTTTAACTTTGGCACGTGTTTGATTTTGATGATTACTGATGTTTTATAATTAAAACTATAGAATAATTAGTACCACTTAATTGCTAGAATACAGTGGTTTGGTGACAACCGATTGTCAGCCTAAGGACTGGAGGATTGCCAGTTTTAATCTCGATTCCACCGAAGATTTATCACATTTGTTAGTCTTGGACACGTTTAATTAATTTGCTTATGGATTAAATGTGTTCTCACGTTGCTGTACTACATCACTGATCGATTTCTTAATTAGATTAACGCATAGTTTTGAAACCATTCAAAGGAATTAGATGTAGTTATGTGATAGAATAATTATGAGAGTTAAGCAAGCCCATTTCTTTCGCTATCATTTCAGTACAAAATTACAAAACGATTCTTTCAAACTGGAACTATTATTTGATAGATCAGTTGTGGTGTGTTTAATTGCTTGTATGTATGTAATTTGATGATGAATTTGAAACAAATGCCTTTAAAAATTGCTAAAAAATAATATTTTTATTTTATAATGCTTTTTAAGAAATATTTAGAGAACTTTCTATGCTTATGAAAAGATGCTTTTACAGTGAGGACACTTGTTTGAATTATTAATGAAAAACACTAAATAAAAGGAATTGAAGTGAAAAACAGCATATATAATTCCTTCCACAGATTTTACTCATACTCTCTCTCTCTCTCACACACACACACACATGCAAAATAAATAAATAAAAACTACCACCGTTCTTTTTTATATTGTTTTGCTAAACTAGTTTTATCGTTGTGTAGTCATGCCTATTCTACCGTGAGCCTACTGCCAGAAGATTCAAATTTCGAACGAGACAGAAGTTACAGCTTTCAAAGAATTGTGGGCTCTTACTCCCCTCCTAAATGGGATATATATTTTTACGATTTTCTCACTTTATACTTATCCCGAAGTTCTCATCTCACGTAGTTTTACAACAATGTTTCTCTTTATCAAGTGATCCCAAGCAAAAATGTTAAGAAGATGAAAGGACAAAAAATGAAATAAAAAGTGGCATAAAAATGGCGAATTCCCCCCGCAAAAAGTTATCCTTTCATCAGTCATATGAAGCTGTCGGGCGGAAAATTTACGAGAAACGCTGCACTGAACATGACGACCGAGTATTTTATTACATTTTTTCCCCTTCCCTTGTAGTTATTTCTTGAGAAAACCATTATTGTGTCATCTGGCAATCGGAACACGTCTTGTTTATTTGATTTGTCTTGTTCTTGTAAATCATGTGACAGGGAAAATCAAGAAATAACTTTTTCAACCATTTATTTCAATAAATCTGTGTCATTTATATAAATGACAACTTAGGTTTTTATATCCTGTGTATAAAATAATAACTTAGGTATCTTATTAGGACCAAGGATGGAAATAATTTAATAAAAGGATAGAAATAAACTTTTGCCACTTTAAAAAGTTTTATTATGTGTAGAATTGGTGTTAGTTGCCATGAGTTCATTGTTCATTTTTTGTGCCATTTTGTCCTTAATGAGGTAATATGTTTATGGATGGTATATGAGAACATTAACCCCAAAAATAATATCATCGATGATTGTTTTTATAATATAAGTCAGAAAAATTATTTTATCTTAAAAGTCTGGAAGATATTTTCCTTGTTTTGATTATTTCCTTGTTGATATTCGAATATGTTTCTGATCTATTTTTCTTCATCTTTTTTTAAAAAAAAATTTCATGTAAAAGGAATTTTATTAAATGTACTTTTACTTTATTATTCATCAGATCTGATCTCTCCCTCTTTCTGTTATTAAACACACACACACACACACACGCGCGCGCGCGCGAATAGAAAACATTATGTGCACAGTACCATTTGGTTGAGATTTTTCTTCAGGATGAATCAATGATATTTCTAAATACTCCTCAATTCGTTGTTATAATCTTTTCTTTATTTATCTCTTATCTTTAACTGTGATGTTTTGAAAATTTGCCTTCATTTCAGTAATTTCATATACCGTGCTCGTTGGGCATTAAGGGATTAATATTGTTGTCGTAGAAGATTTACTGTATTAATAATAGAATTTATACATAACTGCATATGATGTAATATTAATGTATCTCCATAAAATGAGCTTGCATTTTATTAAGTTAATTTTTTTAATTTGAATCTATGGGCTATTGTATCCGGACGAATTTAATCAAAATCTATGCTTGGAGAATTGAGACTCTTAAATATCAATAAACTATGTTAAACATCCAAAGCAAAAAAGGAAATTTAGGCCGCAGTTTGGAATGCTGCGAGACTGCTATGTTTTAAAACAAGAATTGTATGTAGTCATCACCACAAATTGTATTTATTGTATTTATTCATCGTTTAAATATCATTGTTGAATATTATAAGTCGTTAAACGTTAAAAAAAAAGAAAAAACTTTTTAAAAAACCAGTGCTACAGTTTATGCTATGACTTGTGCCTTACTAAAAATTCTTCTTTAAATAAATTAATGATAATCATAAAATTTAACAAATGTCTTTTCATTTTTTTTCACCCATACTCTACCTCTACTCAAAAAAAATCATCAAAATTTAAAAACTGAATACCCTCTACGTGATTTTTCTGTCCAAGCCACATAATTTTTTCCACAGTTCTGTAACCAGATACTGAAGTTAACAAAGAATTTTTCTGAACGAAGATCTCTTTTTCGGTAAACGACGATGGGCTTGTTTTGTAGGTCAGACGTCTGTTTATGATGTGCAGGGCTTCGCAATCTATCTTTAGAAGGGCCAAAGGAAGCTCTGCTAATTTCCCGCTTTTGGGGTGACTTTGTGGTTTTCTTTGCGAAACATTTTTGCTTCAATCCGTGCAATCAATAAAGATAACTAAAATATGATCGAAGGTTAGTCTATTGTTATTCATTTGAACCTCATATATTCTATGGTTATTTATTTTAAATTAGGCAGCGCATCGTGCTTTTAATATAGTATTTTTTTAAATAACAGAAGTTGTTATTTTTTTTGCAATTAACGAATAAATTGGATTCTTTTTGTTGCTAAATTATTTTTTAATTTTTTTTTAATTTGTCTTTGCACATTCTTTCTTATGGGATTTTATTCTGTCATAGTTTCATACGAATTTATTTACTTCGGTTCTTGGTTCTTATCTGAGGTTTAGGGTTTTCCCGAATATAATGAAATAGTTTTGATAAACTAGAATCGGCACGACGTAATGGATAGTATAATTTCTTGAATAAATTATTTTGCATGCAATTTGGATAATAAAATAATGACTTTCCTCATAATGATGGCTTTTTGGTTTTAACACAGCTACAAAATGTTTTTGTTTTCTTTTAAGTTTAAAAAAAATCTTACAATGTGGAACTAATACAAACAAGTCTATTCTTGTGTTGGTAAAGAACTGTCATTATTTATTAACTCGTAACTGTAACCTAATTTTATTTAACCCAATTTTTTTAATCTTAATTCAGGATTGCCATATAAAAACGTATTGACAAAAAGACGTATTAGACTAGATTGAGGTTAGCCAAGTTTTATTTTTTCGTTTATATATATATGTATACTATTCCCATATAGTAGATGCTGATTAAAAAAAAAATGTAAAGAAATAATATTGAGGTTCCTTGTTTTTCTATATATTCATTCTACTTTTTAAACCACAGCTTTAGAAGCGCTTAGGGGAAATCAAAAGTATAATAGGGCATTTAGACTTAGAAAAGAATTTAGCTTGCCTACCTATAAAAAGAAAACTATCCCCACATTTACCGCGAATACTTTGACACAGATTTTTTTTTCTCCCACCTCAAAATGACGATCTCTCCGTCACCCGCCGCATTTTTTTTCCTTTTTTTTTGCCTAGTTAAGATTTTTATTTGCTTTTCTCATGATTTTTTTTCAGTCTTGGTATGTAGATTTAAAACATCTCACTGACACAGATTTTTTTTTTAAATCCTGAATAGCGCCAGTGTTGTAGGCCATATGGGAATATTTGCAGATAATCTTATAAAAATATTTCACTTGTTATTTTTATCTTTCAATAAATCTTTGACAGAGTGAATATTCAAATGAGATGAGGAAAAAACATATATGTATAATGACGCAAGCTTGGTTAGGTTTCTGGTACTGGATATAAAAAAGGGTTAATTACAGAAGTGTACTGTCTTAATATGAAATAATTTGAGAGGACATTATTCGCAATGGCAATTTCCTATTCTAAATTACCTAAATTAACTTGGTTAGTTCTCAGGGTTGGCATTAATAGAATTTACCCATGTGCATCTTTTATGACTAGCAGTGAGTATAATTGGCCGTTTCCTCTGCCATGAGAGAGCCAAAACAGCGTCCTTTAAATGATGCACTTACATTAACGATATGAAGCTCTTTAATGACCTTTTAATTACGCCCTTTTGAATTTGCTTTCATCAACAAAGGCATTAATGCATAACCATTGCCATAATTTTTTTATGAAATAAAGGCATTGAACTAAATTGTCGCGACACATTTAGCTTTGATGCTTGATTTTAGCACGATAATGTTTACAGACCGGAATAGTAACAGTAAATGGCGTCATGTGACATATGAGATATAAAAATCGTTCAAACTGCTCTACAGGGCAGGCTGATCGTTAGATTTAAAGAATCAAATTTGATTCTTGAATAATAGATGAGCATCGATTTCGAGTAATTCAAGGAAAAATCAATTGAAATTTTAATGTTTATCTTTATTAAATCCTTGATATGCTATAACATAAAAACAATTTTTTATAGAAATTTAAAACTCAAGAACTTAGCTTTTCGACGATATAACTGTTGTTTCTGTGTAATTATACCTCTAATTTTTATTGTATTTTTAAAAAAATTCTTTTAAACACGATTTTATAATATTTTTATCTTTTACATGGCTGCCTGTACAATAAAATAGTAAATAATCCTTGTGAATGTTTTTATATCGCTCGTACGATTCAACAAATATAAACTGAACTTTTCAGTTTATTTCTATCTAATAATTCAGTGGATATGAAGACATTGCGTGGTTTGTTTTGACATGGCAATGTTTTTGCTGGCAATCTTTCCATAAATTGTGCGATGTAAAATTTTTTACTCACAGCTAGCGCAAGGTAGGCAAACGAATCACGTTCTTTAATATTCTCTTGCTATGAAATGTCGCGTTATAATTCGAATATGTTTTCCCCCTCTTTGATATAATAAAGATCTTTAAATTCTAACCGTTAAATCTTATGGTTTTGTGTCTCTTAAATCAAGAAAATTAAGTTTTAATATTAATTTTTAATATGAAACAGTTAATTTTTAATGCATTTTTTAACTGAATGGGTCAATGATGGGTTGCCAAATTATTTTTCTTATGCATTTTCTCTTTTTTCTTGCATCAACATCATAAACTGTTTTCGGATTGTATTCTAAGAAAGGAAGTAATCTAAACCGTTTTGTGAGACTCTTCATTCATTTTTTAATGAATTTTTTCCTGTTTTTTTATAAGCTTTTTGAAAGAATGAAGCAACATTAATTAGGAGGGATAACTTGGGGCTTATCTAACCGGTTGACATATGTCGACAAGAAACACCCGGTTTTGTTCACTAAAAAAAATGTGAACCAAAGACAAATCTCATGCAAGTGGGATGCCATTTCTTACTTTACTTATTAATTTTCGCGCTTCTTAATTGGGCATAAAAAATCTAGTATGTTTTGTTGATTTGAATTTTTGTTAGAAATTGTTTGCATAGTTTTATTTAAAATGTACAAACAAAATTGCAAGTTTTTTTTAAATCAAATTTTTTTGTAAGACTGTCAATTATTTTTTGTTGATCTATAAAATTTTTAACAATAACATTGAACTCGTTGAATTTATTAAGATATTTTTTAAGATAACTTGAGTGAATTGGAAAATCATCAACAAGTTCCTTCGGTCGATTATTGTGTTTGATTTGCAATTTAAAACATTTTTTTTTACGTTTTTGATTTTAATTTATAAAAAAAATATGTAGATTATCTTGTTGCAATATCCATTTTTTGCAATTTAAGATTTCAAAGTCATTTGTAGAAATTTTAAAATGAGCCTTGCATGTTTATCCATTCTATCTAAATGTTTATAAATTCTATTTGATTATAAAAATTAAAAGCTTTCAATTTGCAATTTTTATAACATATATATCTAACAAGAATAGCTGAAATTTCAATATAATAAATTTTCACCTATAACCTAGAAGAAGCAAAATACTAATTTATCTTATTATTGAGAAGTTTAACATGTTTCAATTTGTACTCATTCTTAAAGGAGAAATTTTTTTCTGGGTTTTTAGATCTGAATTAGAAATTGTTTCTATTCCTGGCGAGTGTGCCATCATAAATTTAATAAAAAGTAATTTTCAAATGAAAAAATATATTATTTTGAAATAAATCGTCAATTTTTTCAATTTTTTTTTCTTATTGAACTCAAATGTCATACAATACATTAAAAAAATAAATCCTCCGAAACCTGCATATAAATTTGTTTACTACAGAATGATGTTAAATTGTCCATTCAGGTCAGATTACATTTCTTCTTCTAGATAAAGGACATGTTTTCTTTTAAAAATATTGACAGATTTTCCAAATTAAAAATGCCGGGTAAAAAAATCCATTTTACCTAACTGACCTCTAATACTTGACCTTGAAAAAATATTCGAGGACGACCGCATCTAATTTGTAGTTGTTGCTCAATATTAATCTACCCCAGGAAATTTTTTATGGAATTTTTTGTTTGGATTTCGCTGTGTGTTCTTTTCTAATTCTTATTAACATTTCGATCACGAAAATTCTGAGTTTTTGTAAAAGTTCTTTAAGGCTGAAATCTTCATTGCAAATCAACTTGATCAAAATTCTTATCTGTAGTAGCCAATGCCTGAGGAAAAAACACTTTAATGAACAAGATCTTGTAACGTGCTATTATTTTTATTGATATCTGTTGCTGATCATCCATTAACTTGACAAGCTTGACTTGTAATCATAGGTTGCGAGAAATCACATTTTCTACGAAATTAAAATGCATTAAAAGTGTTGTTTTTCTTTTTCGAATTGAAGAGTGTGTTTGCTGCTATTGCTGTTTAAGCTTTTTATTTATTTATTTATTCCTAAGAATTTTGCAATTTTCCTCTTTCTCAATTTTTGTTCTTCTATTTCGATGTTTAAGCTCCAGAAATCTTTAATAAAATGTTTTTATATGATTTTACAAATTATTAATTATATTCTAAAAGAAAAATGATTTACGGAAATATGATGACTATAATTTTATACCATTCGGTTTGTGAAAATTTTTGTAATTGGATGCAGATATGCGGACATCAGATTTAAAAGTTTTGTAAATTTAGACAGACATATGCATATATTTTGTATATACATCTGACTTTCAATTAGTGCGAACTTTTATTATAGCCAAGTGAATATAAGGAAACACAATATTTGATAAAAATGTGAATATTAGCCTAGTATTTTTTTTATCGTTTATAGAATTTGTATTTTTTACAAATTAATTTATTTGGTATCGAGGCTAATAGAATAACAGTGCTTGTAACCTTAGGAACTACCTAAATCCTTTATTAAACAACCTAACATAAACTGTCTAACGACCCTGCTTCAGAAACTACCTAAAATCTTTTATAAAAAATTGGTTTCTAAATTCTTTATTATTGATTGAAATAGGGGAATAGCTTAGTAACTGGTTGAAAACATTCAATTTAAATAAGACAATTATTAGTTATTTTTAAGTTATTCTGATAATTTGCATTAAAGAACTTGAACGAATAACTAATTAGAACATATTGTATAAGCCTTTATAGTATTAACTTAGTAAGAGAATTCTTTGAAAATAACGTTTCTAAATAATTTTCTTTGCAAAAATTAAGTACCAAAGTGTTCAAATCTAGTTCTTAATGTGCGAATACAGAATAATAGATTCTGTAGATAAGAAAAGCTTCTTACATTCATTGGTTTACCAAATTAAAAAAAAGAAATCCTTCTGTATTTTCACGCAATAACAAGTCTAAAACACTACGAATGTCTGGATCAAACCCACACCTCTTCTGTTCCGTAAGCTATCGTTTTCTTCCTTTGTTCTCACATTAGCATTTTTATATATGCTAAAGAATTCACATCATTAAGGCTTCAGAGGCGTTATCCAGGCAGTTGAAGTTATTTTTGCTTTCTTTTTCGGTACAGTAAATACGTGACTGTTCAGGAGTGGCGGAACGTTGATTGACTACTTCTTGAAGCAAAGGAACCGGTTGGAGTTTGGTGGTCAAGCCACTGCTTTCTTTCTTTCTTTTTCATTAAAACAGCAAGGAACATAAAAAACGAATAGCATCATTGACTGGAGTGTTAGCTCGCTTGGTCGGTCTTCTGGAACTGGAAAGGTGTGGAATTCTGTTTTTCCTGTAGAGTTGTTTTTCCCGTGCGGCTCTCAAAGCGGATGTAGGCGATGTCTAATTGTTTTAAATTGTACGTCGGCGGTCATTGGTCACTTTTTTATAGCATTCATTGGGGTATGCTATAAATGAGTAACTGCACGTATTATTAGACCGCTATCTTTTACTATATCGAGATATAGAAAGAAAGAGTAGTTCAAGTTCGGAGAAAAAAAGGCGATGCCCATTCGGTGTGTGAACCTTTTCTTTTCAGTTGGATAATTTCGGCTCCTGTTCGTATCGTGCGTTTCTTCTTTTTTTATCCTTTTGTTATTGTTAATGCAATAGATACTGGGTTTTGATAAGAGCGGAAATAAAAGAATAAATGCGTGAGAAAGCCATAGAAATTTATTTTTCATTGATTCATGGATGTGAAAAACCGAGCGATTTTTTTCTTTAATATATATATGATAAAAATCATAATTATATTAATAAAAAATCATATACATTATATGGTTCCTCTTTTAATAAAATGGTTAGATTAGTTTCCTATTTTAATACAATTTTCATCGACATGCGAATAATTTATTTTAAATCATTTTTATTTAAATAATTTTTCGGATATATATTTATTATTTATTCATTTATTATGCTGCTATTCGTACTTCTACTCCGCAGCATTCATGTTTACACATAATATTTTTTTTACACTGACTGTTAATCTTTATAAATATTGTAATAACTAAGTTAATAAAACAGATAGGAATCTGATCAGTTATATTTAAAAAGTGTTAATAATATCGTAATATGTTATAATTAATGGAATTTTGATTTAAACAAATTTATTTAATAATAACAATTCTTGGACCTGTCTGTGCCTTCCTTCTTTAGTTCAGCTTTTCTAGGGAGATGCCTAGCCTGCTTAATCAGAAATCCGGCGCTGTAGATGTATCAAGCTGAAATAAGACAGGAGCGAAAGTTTTAGAAAAGTAGGGATGCGAAATTTTATTAAGTGCTTTTACTTGGGTAGTTTGCATTTTTTTTTATTATTTTAATATTGACATTCTATAAAATGTTTACGATTATGATTTTTCTCGTACAGTTGTAGGTTATTATTTTAAGTTTTATAATTTACATTTAACGAAACTTTCGAATAAATTCAATTTCGCAAGTTTTCTCAGAAATTTTATTTATCTGAAAAGGTTTTTTTCTCCCAATTAATTGAAAAACAAATCCATCAGGGACATTTGATTTAATTTCATCAAGTTATATAAAAATTCGAAGATTCTGTATGGCAGCATATAAAAAACTCATTATCTTCTATCTTCTGTATAAAAATTCTCCTATGAAACTACGGCTATTGTAAAATACAGCTTCAGTCGTTCATTAAAAAAATCCTTATATATTTCTATAAATTTTAGAAATTGGAAATTGATTCAGATCATCATGTTCTATATAAAAATAAATAAATGGTTGTATTTTAATTCGTATTTTTCTGCAAATTTTTTTTTCCCCAGGAAAATATTTTATTACTAAAAAAGTATTAAAATTGCTAATTATTTAGTTACAGCTGCTTGTATTGATGCTCTCACAAGCTGTAAATCCTTCATAAATAAAGCTAAACACATTTAACTACGGTTTATTGCTTAATAAATATAGCTTACGAAAAGTGATAAAAGCTTTCGATCATTTTGTGTTAATCCTTAAATATGACATTAGAAGTTGTTGACGTTTTGCGTGATGCAATAAGTTCAACAATTACTATCAAGCGTGACGCTGCTAAATAGAAAAATAGGCTTACTTCTGTTCTGGTGTCACGAAACACAATAATCGCTTTTTGTGCAGCACGCTGTGAAAATAATTAAAAAATATCCAATCGTGTTCCAAAAACCTGCTCTTTATATGCAGCTTTATATTTGTTTTTGTTTAATTTTGGGATTTTAGCTCTTTGTTTGTGAACTGATTTAAGAATCTCTAAATGCTACATAAGATAAATTTGGAAATTTTCTTTATTAGTATTGTTTATTTATTAATTTATATATTTAGTTCCAAAGATTCGAAGGTGGTGGTTCCAAGCTCCTAATCCTGTTCAATGGAAGAATCTGTGCTCTATCATTTGATTGCGATATAAAATTACGAGGTCCTTTCAAAAATTGCACTTGTGTTGCTCTAAAATGCCACATAAATATAACTAAACTAAAATAGATTTGTTATTATCCCCAGTACTAAATATGTGGATTTCAGAATGGATAATATTGAATATATATGGATAATATTGAATTATTCAATATTTCATATTGAATAATTTTGCACTATCGCATTTTATCAGTGATTTCATAATTCTCTTTAACTGAAAATTGACCCTGCTCGTCTAAATTAGAAAAATGCTGTCCTTAATCATTTCTACAGATTTTAATATTTTAGAAACTAAAGTCACTTCATTCAGATATAATTTCAGTCCACGATCAACCATCAGTCATCAATATTTTATCATTAGTTTAATACTAAATTTTTCTTTTCAAAATTAAATTTTTTTTTAATTATATGACTATTCTATGAGATATAATCCAATTCAGGTTACTGCATTCTAATATTATTTTAGTCCGACCGACCATCAGTCGGAATCTTACGAGCAATATTTTAACATTGATTTAATAAAGTTTTCTTTCCAAAACCTTTATTTTTTAATAGATTAATTTTTTTAAATTATATAAATATTCTAGGATTTATATTCCAATTCTACTTTCTACATTCTGATTTTACTATAGTCCACGATGGACTATCAATCAGTAACTTCTGAGAAATATTTTATTGTTATTTTAATAATTTTTCTTTACAAAACCTTAATTTTTTAAATTATATGCATATTCTAGAAATTATAATCCAATTCAGATTTCTATATTCTGATATTATTTCAGTTCATGATCGACCATTAGTGAGTATCTTTCGAGCAATATTTTATCATTATTTTAATAAATTTTTCTTTCCCAAACCTTAATTTTTAATGGATTAATTTTTTTTAGTTATATGACTTATAACGAGTTTTAATCCAGTTCAACTTAGAGTTGACTTAAAATATACAAATATTTTTAGCAATTACTGTGGTGTAAAGTATATTAATTCATACTCAGAAAAAAAGTATTTTTTGATGTATGGAAAAAATTGCCGATATATAACAACTTATCAATTTTTAATTTAATTTATTTTAATGATTGATTTGCGCAATTAATATTTTATGGAAATTTTATTTAAAGAAATATAATAGGCCAAAAGTCTTCTATTAGCGTTTTTTTTTACCATCGGAATTATGAAACAGGTTTTAAGAAAGTATAGCTTTCAATATCTCTATAAAATCATTTAATGATGGCTTATCGGGGTCATCTTTATGGATAATTGCTTTATCAAAAAATGTATGTAGCAACTTGGAATTAAACATAAAATGATTGAAGCCTTGTTTAGTTTGCCTCTTTCCGATAACATTTTCCGGGAAGATATTTCGGTGTCGTATACCAGAGTGATGAAAATTTATCGGAAAAAATCTGGAGTTATCTATTAAAGGGTTATTTAAAAAGTAATGTGTAGCAATATTTTTCCAGTTAATGAATGTTTTAAAAAAAAGATAATTTAGTGAATAACTGCTGGCCAAGTCATTAGTCAGTGCTATTAACCCAAATATCTTCATCCCTCATCCACCTAAAAAACCATCTTTATCTGTTGACAATTTTGAAAAGTTATTTTAATTTTTCTTGTATTCGTGAAAGGTTTATATACTAATTTTGTCTTTATTTCCCAGATCCAAATTAATGTCAGAAAGGATTTATTTTGAATTTATTTTTCTTATCTTAAAAAGTATTTTATATTTAATATATAGATTATAAACTATTTAATAAGAATTTTATTTTGATTAAATATCATTTATTTGAGAAGAATAACTAAATATCAATGTTTATAAAAGTATTTTAAGTTTTAAAATTTAATTAGGGAATGCTATAAATGATATTAATCATTTTGTTTAAAGATATATATATATATTCTTTTAGACATATTTCTGTATTTAAAAACAGAATTAAAAAGTTAATATATGCATTAATTTTTATCTAACGAAAGAACGAAGCAATTTGTTTTTTATTTATTAAAATAACATTTGTACCTTTAATGTCAGTGTACTGATTCAGCTATGATACATTCATTGAGTGTATCTGTTGTCTGCTTGTCTACTTTTTATTTTAATGATTATTTTTTTCAAAAAGGATTTTATGTTAAATGAAAATAATATTGAAAAATGCATTTCATCGTCATAAATAAAAAGCTTATAATGAATTTTTTTTTAACATCATTGACGGAATTCTAACTTATAATGCAATATCAAATGGTTCATCAGGCTCTGTTTCGAACCATGTCAAAATAAGTTACTTTATATCTAAAGAATATTGTTTGTGACCATTTCTAGAATGAACTTAGAACATTCTGCAGAGAAAGCCAATGCATTTCATGAAACAATTCCTAGAAATCTATTCAATCTCAATGTTCAGGTAATTAAAAAGACCTGTTAATTTAGTCTCGTGCACTTAAATGATGCTTAATCCTTATTAAATAGCCGTGGGAATATTGTTCAATGGAGCGAAACCGATGTCCGTGTATTTACGGCACCATAAAAATGCAGCCGACTTTTTCCCTAATTGAAATTACGACGGCAGTCGATGAAAGAGAATTGTTTTATGGTTTTTCGCTTTAGCTATAATAATTGTTGTTTTGGATTCTGTGAATCCTATTTCCAACTGCCACTCCTAATTTTGCGATGTTTCTCGTTGTCTGCAAAATATTTTTAGGCAGTTCATTCGCAATTGTTATAAAATCAGCAACGCTGTAATGGCAACTGATGAAGATATTTTTGTTTGCGATATGATTGCTTAAATCAGCTATTCCCTATATGTGTCAAGGGCCTTATTTCCCCTACTACCACGCACATATTTTTTATATTACATAATATTCCAATATTGTATGATATTGCTAAGTATTGAATAATATACAATAATATCGCTCAATATTGTACAGTATTGTGCAACAGGCCGTGCTACTTGGGTAGAGGCGACACAAATAATGGAGCAAAGCAGAACACAAGAAGACCTAGAAAAGTAGAATAACAGAAATACAAAATTTAATCATGAAATTTTGTTCAGCTTATGACTAAAACATTTTAAATTTTCTAGAAATAAATTATATCGAATTTCTGCAATTCAGTTATTTTGTTTATTATTGAAATAAAAATGAAAAAACATAACTTAATATATAAATGACACTCTTAAATTTAATAATTGTTTTAAACTCCGAAAATGAAGTGTTTTGATATTAATTATTTAAAAGGTAAAAGTTTATTGAAAAAGATGCCAAATTCTGCTAAAATGAAAGAAAAGAATTTAATTGGCATGGGATGTAAATTAAGAAAGATAAAATTGCTAAATTTTGACAACGAAAGCCTATGTTTACAAACCAAAATTACAATCAACATAGAATTAAGCGACTTGTATTTATTCGAGAAGCTATAATTTAATATGCACTTGATCTGATGGTATGTTAATGAAAACTGTTTATTATTCAGCCAGAAAAGATAATCTTATTTGTCTTATTTCCATATTAATGGTAGCTTGGTAGATTCGCTTTATCAATTAATTTCTTTTTAAATCTTGAAGTGACAGTTAAAGAGAAAACAATATATTTTTGCATTTCTAAGAAAATACCAACACTTGCATTTCAAGGTAAATCATGTTGAATTCAAATAACTTGAGGAGGAAGGGTGGTCCAAGTGTCCTTGTAAAGGGGCGTTAAAGATTTTCATAGATTAAACAGAAAAACGATAAAAGCTATTCACCTGTTTCTTTGATTTAATACAATCTACAGCATTATATATTATGCCAAATTCAATACCAGAAATTAGAGCTTTTTTAATGCTTTAATTATATATAAAAAAAAACCTTTTGAAAGTTAGTGCATGTATTCTTTTTGAAATTGCAACTGTTTCGTAGAATCTCTCGCCTATTAATGGAATTTAATTTTTATTTGTCTGTGAATTTAAAAACGCTACTTGTTATGTTTTGAAAAAAAATTACAAAATTCATTAAAATTTACTTCTAAGAAATATACGATATTTTAAATCTTATAAAATGTAATCTCACGGATAAGAAATCTCTCTTTTATTAATGAAGTTTAATTTTTTATTTGTCTCTGAATAAAAAAAATCTACTTATGTTTTGCAAAACAATTACAAAATTCTTTAAAATTTGCTTCTTTGAAATATGCGATATTTTATACCTTATTTTGTTGAAATCTTATCATTGAAATGTAATGTCAGTGATGAGAAATCTTTCTCTTGTCAATGAAGTTTAATTTTTATATGTCCGTGAATTAAAAAAACTACTTGTTATGCTTTGAAGAAAATTACAAAATTCATTAAAATTTATTTCTTTGAAATATATGATATTTTAGACTCTATTTTGTTGAAATGCACGACAGATTTTTAACTGCCTAGTGCTACTTGGATAAGTTTTAATTAGATCTATAAGTGTTAAAACTTTAATAAACATTACTTGCACTTTTTAGAGCCCTGTTATTGTGCATGAATTTGCTGGACCCCCCCCCCCCAAAAAAAAATATTTGTACAGTTGTGAATAAATAATAATTATTGAAGAAACATTTCTACTATTATTAGCATTTTGTAAATGCCATTTCTTTGTCATAAAAGTCCTGTATATCCACCTGTGCATAATAAAAGATTATTCTCTGAATTGGTAAATTGCGCGTGTGTTTAGATTGGCCACCAGAAAGATAAAATCGTGAATGCCCGACTGTCAAGGTTCATTCATTTAATATGCATTAGCGGAAAGTTAAGCAATTTTTATTTAGTTAAACATTATTAGCATAATTTATTATCTTTTGGCAAGCTGTTAATTTTCCGAAAACACGTTTAACTCTTATCTGTGCTTCTCCATAAATCTTAAAACTAGATTTTTTTTATGACATGTTGGATAAATATTCAGAAGATATTTATATTTTACGCAGAATTTTGATTTAAGTAGAAAATGAACGTTATTTGCGGTAGACAATAGCTTATATGCAGCAAGGAGCCCTTTGATTTTCTGTTCTTGTTATTAACACATTACTGAAATTCTTAGTTTTGAACCAATAATATGCATTTACTTTCTTAAAGGAAAATATAAATTTATTTTTCTGTTTCGGCCAATTTAATTTTTTTTTTTTCTAATCGGAAACCGATGAAGTATAAAAATACCAATTGTTTGCATTTGCCCTTCTTGTGTTGGAACCTGGGGGCAAACTTTTGAAAATTATACAAGAAAACATGTACATAATGAATATGTAATAAGAACATCTACATAACATATATTTATTACATAACATTGGACTATCTAGTGGCGCTATGATATATGGCTTCAAAAGCCAATAAAATGGCTGTCTTAATAACATTGGAAACGAAAATCATTTATTTATGACTATACGCTATGCTATTTAATATTTATTAACTGACAATAGGCGTGAACATTTCTTTTCGAACACTATCGTCTATGTTTTATGAATGCATTTTAGATATTTATTTGAGGTGTGCTAAAAATCGAGCGCGTGATTTATTGATATTTATATTAATAACACTTTACGATAGATATTCTTTCAATCTTTTTCAGATTAAGCCACAATCACTTTATATTAAGATTATAAGTTACTTATATTAAGATTGTAAGCTACTTTATATTAAGATTATATTGGATCGTTTTTTTTTTCGGCCTCTAAGAAATGTGTCCATCTCCTACATTCTTTTAATTTTATTAGTCTGCATTCTATTTTCAAAAAAGTAGAATATTATTAAATACATTCATTATTATAATGTTTTTATTGCATCTTTTATTCGACTAAAATAAATAAGTAAAAAAAAAGGAAAAAAAGAAAACGAGGAAGGTGGGGGGGGAGAGGAGAAATAAGCAAAATTCTTCTCTTTTGGATTTTTTTTTAATTCGTCATGATCGAATATAGATGATTGATCGGCTAGTCAAAACTGGTTGAACGAGTTGTCTCTAATTTACGAACAACAGGATAGTACTGATTTATGCGAATTACACAAGATAGTTGACAGATGTAAAATGAGAATTAAACATATTTAAGATCATTTATCAACCTGTTTTTCTAGCGAAATTTAACATCTTAGTCATCATTACATGTCATTCTCATCTGTCATGAAATTCTCAAGATGTTATCGAAGAAATATTCTACTGGATCATCTTTGTTTCCTAAAAATGATGAGAAAAAAGCGTTTAACTTCGTTAAAAAATCCAATTAATATAAATAGTGAAATAATTTTTTTCGGCAGATTTGTTTACTGAGACAATATTAAAATCACGTTTTACCGATTTTCCACCGAAGAGTTTAGGTTAATATGAATTTTTTATATGCAAAACATTTGCTTGCAATTATTTAATTTCCTTTGCTTTGAAATCACAAGAATGTTTCCAACGAGACCAATGCTTATTTTTACTGTCTTGTTTTATTGACCTTATTCGTTTCGATACGTCTGTCTAATCCATTGATTGTTTGAAAACTATGATGCGATTTCATATTGAATAAAACAGTTGATTATAATTTTAGCTCAATGAGCAAATAAATAAATTTAAACATTTATTTTTAAAATCAGATTAGTTTTTCTTACTGATAGATTTGTTTATTATACTAAAAAAATTGTTGAATTGTCTGATATCAATATCACCTGCCATAAGTTTATTTTTTCATTGTGCTGATACTGAACCGAGTTTGGAATAGTGCCTGTTCTTTCCTGTGCCAACGAAAATAATCTTTGTCAGCTGTAAAATAAATTTTATATTCATAGCTGTTTACTGTACAGATCCTCTAGCTTATCGTCGAACTATTTCAGTTAGTCGCCATGAAAGCTGTATCTTATCCTAGTTACACAAAATTAATGAGTCTGAGTCTCCAGCCTCAGTCGTTTCAAAGACGAAAATTTTCCACTATGATTAACAGGCCTATTAATAAAGTGATGTTTATGATTGCTTCCAACTTCGAAATTGCATTCTTTGCTACCGTTAAAACAAACATTGAATCGAACGCACAGTGATAGTAACTGCTTTATTAGAACGAAATTCATTTTTAAATCCATTTCTTCCTATATATTTATTAAGGGGGAAATTGTTCATTTTTTAAAAATCTTAATTCCAGTTGTCTTATTTAAAGAAAAATTTCATAAAAATGCAAAAAAATATACAGTTAGCACTTAAATGCCATTCCCATTTTAGGAGCTGTATTAAGATTTAATACAATATAATGCATTTTTATGAAATCATACCAAATAAAATTATATTAAAAATAATCCATTACGATTTTATGTTCTTGTTGTATGAATTTCTGAGTATATTTTAAGTAAAAATTTTTATTTTCAAGAAGCTCAAAATAAAGTTCTTTTCATATTTTTAACGGGCTATATTCTTTTTTTATTGAAACTTGACATATTTCATAGAATCTGTTCTAAAATGACCATTAATTTGAAATCTAGTTTAGTGTCAAAACAGTATGTTGCATGAAAATTGTAATCCATGAGCTGAAAAATATCTTAACTTAAAAAAACAATGTACAATATTGGATTTTTTTGCCATTTTTATGAGTTGGTTTTATAAATGAGCCGGTTGTAAAAATTATTAAAAATCCGTAATTTTGTTGCTTTATTTTTGTAATCATAGTGAGTTAAACTCGGACAGTATATATTATTTTAAATGAATGTTATTTAAGGTAAAACATCATAACAACCGACAAATTCTGAGGGGTGATAGTTGGCATCAAGAGAATAAGGAATCACCATACAACATGGGGCCCAAACAACGTTTAGTAGAGGAAAATCGCAAAAATATAGGGAGTCAGAGAACTTTTGGAAAGTGTAAAAAATTAATTAAAAAAACAAACAAATGGTATTTCAACTGTGAATTTTTTTTAAGTGAAAGCGCATTCTTTAAAGTTTTTTTCATGTTGGTGACATGCGGATTTGATGATCTAGGGGGTCGTAAATTACTGAAAACGAAAAAGTAGTTTAGAACCCATATTTTCAAAAATATTAAAACTTGAATAAAAATAAAAGCTTGAAATTGTAAGGAATTTTATATTCTATAATTTGATATAAGCGTGTAGTGTTAGAACTGAGGAGTTTTAAAGATATTCAAGAAAAACTAAAATTTGAACCAGAAAACTTCGTTGCAATATCAGTACTGATGTTCGTACAGATCGTTATCAAGTTCGAAAGACAAATTCAGAGCAAGGATAATAGACATTAAGTAGATGAAAAGTTACCACAAAACATAGGGTCGCAAGTAACGTTTATTCAGTGAAAATCACAAAAACAGACATCGAAAAGACTGAGTCTGGCAAAGAGAATGGCCCTATGGATGCGAGGTAATTGAGAAGAAGCCTTCTCGTATGTCAATTTTTCACGCTTTCGAGAAAAATAAAAGGAGCGAGCAAGTATTACTTAATGAGCATTGCAGAATTGATGATCGTTAAACTTCATTCGCAAATAACGTTAAATTAAGCGAATGCAACTAAAATGTGCTGGTGCTCCATCATGCATTAATCAAATGTTCTGGCTTGCAATACTCGGTGTTTCCTGCAGTAAATCGGGAGGAATGTATTGCAAGAAAACAAGGTACTTGGTGCCGCTCAGGCGTTCGGGCAGAAGATACGGACCTCATATATGAATGACTCTGTCCAGATGTTAATATCAATCTAATGTTGTGGGAATTTTCGAATGACCAAATATTCGCATTGTACATATTGAAGACACCTTCTCTCGTAAAGCAGGCTTTATCTGAGAGTAAAACTCTAGCAGAAAAGTGTGCATCTTTCTTTGCGGCATCTAGCACCGAGCGTGTGATCTGCAGCCGATTTCCGATTTTCATTGAAACACGTTACCTGCGACCCTATGTGTTCGGGTAATTTATCATCTACCTAATGCCTATTTTCCTTGCGCGGAATTTATCTTTCGAATTTGACAACACTCTCTGCGAACATCAGTACTGATGTTGCAGCGATGTTTACTGATTCCCATTTTAGTTTTTCTTGAATATCTTTAAAACTCTTCAGTTTTTACGCTACACGCTTATATAAAATTATAGAACATAAAATTCCTTACATCTTCATGTTTTTATATTTTTTCAAATATGGGTTCTAAACTACTTTCTTGTTTTCAGTAATTTACGACCCCCTAGATCATTAAATCCGCATGTTACCAACATGAAAAAAAACTTTTAAGAATGCGCTTTCACTTTTAAAAAAATCATAGTTGAAACACTATTTGCTATCTTTTTATTAATTTTTTAAGTTTCCAACAGTTCTCCGACTCCCTATATATTAGCGATTTTCCTTTACTAAACGTCGTTTGGGCCCCCATGTTGTATGGTGATTCCTTATCCTCTTGATGCTTACTATCATCCTCTGAATTTGTCGGTCGAATTCGGCAACACCCTGTATAAAAAACCTTATTATAAAGATATATTGTAACAATTTAACGTGAATGATGTTTCTGAAATTCTAAAATAGCTATTTGTCTTAGTAAAAATGCAAAAATTCCTCGTAAAGTATTTTTAAATCTCTAAAATACTTAATCTTATTCCTTTTTTTATGTTAATAATTCATATCTTTATCGGTTCTATAAATCTCACAGTGAATCATATTAAGTAAAAAAAAAGTACTATGGAAAATTTCTTCAGTTGTGAGACTTAAAAATCCAGTCATTACGAATGTGAAGCGCTTTGAGAAAGTTTCAATATTTTTATAGACATTTCTGTTTCGTTTTTTTTAATTCTTGTTGGTGTGTGTGTGTGTGTGCCTTATTAAATGACAAATTAAAGGTACATTTTTTCTTTGAATGTCCTAAGAGAGAAATGTGCCCGTTTCCCCCTGGAATGATTACAGCAGTTATCAGCATTCTGTTGGTCGCTGTCTCCCTTAACAGAGCCTCATGATGCTGACAAATATTAATTGAAGCGATCTCTAAATCTTGTTTGTGTAGGTGTAATTCATTTATTACTGTCACTTATAAAATTATTAACGATGGCGGAAGAGAGAGAGAGAGAGAAAAAAAACGAGTGTCTTACAAGAATGGATAAGAAAAGAAAGAAAAAAGAGGGCTTTGCCATTTCCTTTTCTGTGCCTTCGAAGACGTAAACAAACAAGAGCATCATGATGTAATGAGTTCACGAATTCGTTCTTATTGGACGGCTCATTAAGAAACACATATTATTATTTCGTCCCTAATCTTACTTAGAATTTTTTCGGCATCTTTTAGGCGAACTCTTGACCCTGCCGCTCTCTTTTTCTTTCTTTTTTATTTATTTATCTGTTTTAAACGAATCCGAATGGTAAAATGGAATTCCGCCGCTTTTAAACCAAAAAATGTGAGCTTCGCAAATGGTTATTTAATGATATAGAGTGCTACTTCAATTTTTGTAATCCTCGGAATTGAATGGCTTGTTAAAGTATTGTTAAAGAAGTATTTCCACCCTCCTTACTTAACTCAAATACAGGTTTCTTGCTTTACTGCTTTTAGCTTCCTTTTTTACTTCCTAGAATTTTGAAGGGAAATCAGATAATTTTTTTCCTTTAACCAGACTTTCAAAGAATGCTTTAAATTGTTCTTGGAAAATATCGCATAAATTGACTGATAAATGTAACGCGGCAGAATGTTAATCAAAGAATAGGCTCAGACGTTCCTATAATAATGGCAGTGGCTAAGGTAAATTTATGGATCTAAGGGACTAACCTAACATCGGAAGTCCCTCATAATAAAATTATAGCTACCTCTTCAGAACTTGTTGGCTGACCTTGTACCTTGTTGACATTTTGTTTTTAATTTTTTTGCAAAAAAAGATAAAATTTTGATTATTACTCTTAAATCATAAGTATATAAAAATAGTGTTGCTGAAATTTTTTTTCAGTAGGGGTTAATTTTATTGCCAAAAATGTCGTTACCAAAATTTTACTGTATATTTTTGAAATTGATCTGAAATTTAATTCATTTTCTATAGGATGTACAACCCTGGTTAGTTTAAATGAAATATAATTCGTTTGTATGTCATATTAGCCTCCTTTGGGTAGCAGTTTGCTTCCTACTTCGGTTTTCCTGAATTTTAAATTGTTAATATGGAAGACATTAATTAATATTTGAGCTTGTTGTTTTGAAAATATGAATTTTTTATAACCATTTTATTACAATTTACTGCGCGCATTAATTTACTGTCGAGTGATACGTAATAAAGGCTGAAATGAAAATAGTTGGAAGTAAATAGCCAAAGAAAGCAAATTTTTTCATCGTAATTTTAACATGTGCAAAAGCATGCAGTTGACCTGCTTCATTGAATAATGAATCTAGTTTGAGTTTCTTCAGAATGGTAACATTATGACTGTTACAGAGGTAAAAATGTCGTTAAAAAATTGTATATCAAATTTTAAAAATTATCAAAGACAAAAAAATATTGGAAATAAAATGGATACCATTATTAAAGTAAATTTTAGTTTTAAGACAGCATAGAAATAATTTTTATTGAATGATATTTTCGAAAGATATAGTTGAAAAACACCAAAATCATACTTTATTTTCAATTTACTTACATCGTAATTAAATTTAGAGTTTATAAAGTTGACATTCACCTTCTTACCTTGAAGAACACGTATGCCGATTTCCATCAACAACGGAAAAAATTGTTGATTTATAGAATAACCCACAAATAAACATTTATCTGTATATAGAGAGATAGTAATCTAATATATTATGTGTTCGTGTATTTCATTTTAAGTTTGCAAATTTCTATTTGTGTGTTTAAATTATTATAATTTTTTAAATCCCTAATAAAAAAAATCTGATTTATTAAATTATAAAAACTATTTTTAAACATTCATTTTTCTCTCCTCAGCAACACTTGTCTTTGTTCAACTTATCTAGATTTCCCCAAACCATTTTGTGGCAGCTAATTTTGCAGCGACCTTCAACATATGTCGCCAAGAAGCCCTGACTACTTTTCTTTTGGAATAATTTAATGTTGCACTTGTGGCCGTTTTCCAGCGGAAATTTGACGTCAAAGATGTTTTTCTTGAAATAGTTAATAAAAGACATTTTCTTTTTATAATTTTCTAACTATTTCTGATAACCGTAAAACACCGGAAATCTGAATTGCCTAAAGAAATAGAAAAGAAAAGAGATTTGTAGAATGAAGTTATTAAAAGGAGGAGAAAATTTGATAAAGCAAAGTGTAATATTTTTCGTTAATATATAATTATAGCATATTTTAAATGTTTATGCCTAACTTTAAATAATTTCAGCGATATGCAAAGATTTGCTAATGAAGTCTCTTATTTTGATTATATTTATTTTCTCATATACAAAGTATACCAGAAGAAAATATTATAATTGTCAAAAAAATCCGAATTCCAGATTTTGGCTAATCTTCACGTTTTACAACTCCCTGAGTTCGAAAAACACAATTCTTGCATTATGTCTATCAATCCGTCTGTCTGTGAATACGATAACTAAAAAAAGCTTTGAACTAAATGGTTAAAATTTGGTTCATGGTCTTTACATCTGATTTGTAGATTTCTATCCAATTTGAATAAAATTTGGACATTTTGAAAATTTTCAGATGAAGTCTAACTTCTGGCTGTCCAAATAAAAATCAACACGATAACTACAAAATGAAGAAAGATAGATGGATAATTTGGTACATAGATTTAACATCTACAGTATTTATGTATGTCAAATTTGGAATCACATACATCAAAGGATCGTCCATCTGTCGGCCTGTGCCTTCAAAAGTACGCAATGATTTGAATATATGAAATTTAATATGATATTTTGTTGATTACAATTGTAGTTCTATGTTAAATTTTGGTTTCAATTGCATGACATTGGTGAACAATAATTATAAAATATTAATTTTTTACATGAATTTTGCATTTCAACTGAATCTGTCGTGGGATTCTGGCAGAGTGTTTTGGCGATTAATCCCTCGAATGCAGTTAATAGCATCCAAAAATCGAATTTGAGATTCAGACGCACTTTTTTCAACCGTTTAAAACAAAAATTTACACTACACTTCAAGTCGCAAAACCACGTAGTACTACTATATTTGATATTTTTATGTCATTGTGTTTTCGATGTATCGCTTTTACTTATACTGAAAGTACAGACTGTATAATGTATCGTTATACTGAAAGTACAGACCGACAGACAGTCAACCCGTAGTTGGATTTGGCCCAAAATTTGACAGATGTCTACTTTGTAGGTGTTAAATCTATGTACTGAATCATATTTATCTAGCATTCTTCGTTTTGTATATATCGTGTTAACTTACATTCGAACAGCCGGACAAATGGACTTCCACTGAATAGATTTGCTCAAAATAGATAGAAATCTGCCAATTTGGTTTAAAAACTGTATACCAAATTTCATCCCTCTAGATCAAAGCGTTTTTGAGTTATCTTGTCAGAGGCAGACAAACAGGTGAACATTTTCCAGAAATGCGTGTTTCGGATTCGGAGAGGTCTATAACGAGAAGTTTCGACAAAATCTCGTATTTGAATTTTTGGACGATTATTATACTTTCTCTGTACTTCGTATGTCAGTTACTAAAAAATGTGATCATTATAGCATATAGTAACTATAATCATTAAAGTATTGTGATTTATATTTTTCAAATCACGCACATATCAAATTAGTGATGTGACTTTTTTTGTTTGCAATGTATTCCTATCTCGATCTTCCTCGATATCCTGTTCTCTATCTATCCTCATCATTAAAAAAAAAATACATCTAAGCCCACGCCATCATCACAAGCTGTCTTACCGCAACAGTATGAAGATATTAACCAATAAAATACCATGTTTTAAGATCATTGAGGGAATCAGGCATCGAGCCTTTTTTTTTATTTTGCCCACATTTCATTACTATCAGTAACAAACTAATGAAATGATTTAAAATAAAATTCATATTTACTAAAACAGGCTATTTATAAAGTTTCTTTTTAATGCTCATAAAATTTCTTTCTAAATAATAAACTTTCTTTTATACATCTACAAATTTCCATCTGCTTACCTGGCAATAATTAAAAACATAGAAAACCACGTTTCTTCATGCAGGTATTGATGAAGTCATGTTTTATCACCAAAGAAGGATGTGGCCTTTCCATTTCCATTCATTGGGTTACTGGGTCGCGAATCGTATTGCATGTAGGATTTAACCCTTTCTAACCTTCCTACTTTCTATCAATGAAATAGAACCCATTTCTTAAGAGATCTTTCGACACTTGCGAAACAGCTCTTTTTTCAACAAACATGGGCCATGTTTTTTAAACTTTTACGGTTATTTGATTTCATTTTTTTTAATGAAAAACGAAAAAAAGTGTGATTGTGCAACTTTCTTTTAATCTTGCATATTATTTGTGAAATAATTTGCAATATTTCTGCCTACATATTTCAGTTTTTTTTAATTATGAATGAGAATATTTTCCTATTTGCATGCTTTTAATTAAACATTTTATTTTTTAATTTTTTAAGAAGTTTACAAAAAAAAATGCAAGCTACTGAAGAAAGCATTATAAATTTAATGCACATTATTTAAATATTAAAACAAAACAGGTGAATTAGATAAAAATTTCAGATTCTGTTTATCCCTTTTTTTACCTTTTAATACCTCTTTGTCATCCAAAAACTAATTATTTCCTTATAATACTTTCTTCACAATTTACACCTTTCAAATTTAGTTTATTTTTCAGTGTGAATCTAGGTATATGATAATCTTTTACATTTTGTAAAACTGAGTAAATTTTTAATTATATTTAAAAGGGACCTTTACAAGAAGAACTAGTGCCGGCGTCCTGACATAAAGGGTGGCGCATCTTCCCCGTGATCTGGGCGGTTTGAGCATGGCTGTTCTTCATCTGTATTCAATCTGTGAGGTGTGTGAATGTGCCCCCTGTGAAAAGGAGTTATGCAAGCGAATATGCGAGTTTCATCTTCATATGAGGTAGAAGTCAGACTTCTGCCCTCGGGTGCTCAGGGGTCTTTACCCTCAGAAGCTACTGCACCCCCTGTCCGTGGTAGGTCGGACGCAACATCATCAACAAGAACTATTTAAAAATAATTTATAAGTAACTCTAGCACAGCAATTGTCTGTAATACGACTTTATTGTAGCCCGAGTCGAATTTCCGAAAATACCTCATACAACACAATTTCACTCTAACATGGTTCAATAATCTAAGAAATCTTTTAATAAACGTATGTATTATTTAATAATGCTTTCAAAATTTGTTAAATAATTGATAATGTAATTAAAAATATTTAATTACTTCCTATCCAAATGCAACAATCTAGTTCTTTATTTTTATTTCATTCTTGTCCAGTATTTTGAATCCTGTCTGTTGAACGCCATGTTGCCCTAATGAGATATTTAAAAATTTGGAAGAATCTTTTCTCACTTCTGACCTCAAAATTATTATATTTCATTCAAAATATGGGAAACTCCCCGAAACTCATAGCAACGTTAAAAGCATCTCATTTAAAAACTTACTTTCGAGTGCCAAATTAGATAGCTAAGTCCTTGAATTTATGATAATTTTATTATTTTGTGCTACATCTGCCAGCAATTAAAAAAAATAATAATACTTTTATACTTTTAAAAAGTATTTAATTCTTGCCGAAAATAATTGCCCCATCCCTTCCGAAGAAAAGACGTAATTTGGATAGATTTCAAAAAATAAATAAATAAAAAATAAAACATCTTATGTCAGAAAATTCTTGGTTTTGACTGAAGTTACTTCTTAGTTATATAGAAACAGGAACATAAAATTAAAGCTTTTGTTGTTGTTGTTGTTTTTGTTCTATCGTTATAAATGTCGCATCTCCTCCTATAGTATCAATAATTGAGAAGATGGAAAACCTTTAGTATCTGATTTAATATCTATTAAAAGAAAAGAAGTGGGCTTCATTGGAAATCAATATTATAATATTAGCATAAAAATTTGGGGAAAAAAAGTGAAATTGCTTAAATCGATTTCAATCTCCATTTGAGTTTTTGTTTTTAAATAAATTTCTAATATAAGTAAATGGATGTAAAATTTATGAGCTGTAATTATCAATTATTGTTTGCTTACTGTAACCATAATCAGAATTGGTGGATGTTTTTTTTTTAAATATTTACGAAAATTCTTTCAAAATGTGTTTACTATTTTCCAAAAATTGTTTCAAGGTTTTATTTAAGGAAAATATGTTTCCTAAGAACTGTCATTTTTTAATGTGTACTTATCTGTAAGGAAAATCAGATCTATGTTTCGGCATGTTAAAAGGAAATAACACACTACAATCCCATAAACCACCCACATAACTCGACAGTACCTTTTATTCTTTACAAGGCTGCTCCAAAGTGTGGGGGAAAAATAATAGTAAAAAAATTCGGGAAGGCCGTGATCTTGATGTTGACCCTTTCGGAGTAACGTAAGATGATGCCATGCAGTCTGCTGAAACTCGTTTATGTCGTGATGGGCCGCTCGACTTTCAAGGCCGTGACGTCACCTCAGACACGGTTGCGTTGCCAAATAGTTTTTCCAAGTCCTGACTTCCGAGAATGAACATATTTGAAAGAAAATCTGATCAGTCGAGTGGAGTTCTAAGTTCTTTTTTAAGATATGTAAACTGGATTCTATTTTAATATGGTTCGTCTCTGATTTGTTTATGATAACTTTTATTATCTCGACTCTGGTCGTAACATATGATGCTTCTTTCTTTGGTGTTATTATTTGATTCTGTCTGTATCTAATGTTCCAGTTATTATTATTATTGTTATTTCAAATAGAATTTTGTATTTTTTTTTATCGTTCCTTGAAAGGATTTGCATTTCAAATGAAGGAAGTATAACTCTTTTTGAAAATATTTTTTTATGGAAAGGGTTTTTTTTTAATACTTCTTCGGAATGCAGCACTGTGAAAAAAATACATTTTTTCGATACCAATTTTTTTTCCTTATTTGTTTTAAATTATTAAGGAGTTAAATACAAATTATATATCAACCAAGATGCTCTTTTTTTAATAGGATAATAGGTTAGCATGCTATCTGTAAAGAGGACATGCATAATGAAATCAGCGGGGTAGTCACTTTGAAACTTTCTCGCATACCCTCCAATAAAACCACATCATTTTCATCCCGCATAAAATGATGGACCTTAAGTAAGGTAGCGAATGCCTCGCTTAGAGTGGCGAACTATAGTTACGAAATACAGATCTTTGGCATGAATCTACACTTTTACTGAATCCATAGTGCAAATATATGTTTTGAAATCTTTTTTACTTTTTACCACCGGTTGAAACCGAATTTTTGACATGAAATTATAGTTGTAGTTTCAAGATCACATACCGCATTTCATTGATTTAAGTCTTTGCATTTACATGCATGCGAGTGTACAAATCGATGGACATCAACCTTCTGACAGATTTCATTCAAAATGTTGGTGAGAATCTGAGTTTTAGAGGCTAAATACCTTAGTACCAAATTTTATCTATCTGGTTTCTTACGTTTCATATTTACCGACTTCATTTGCACTCCAACAGCCTGACATACAGACTTCTTCTGAATGGATATCGGCAAATTTGGTCTTAGGTCCATAAACCAAATTTCATCCGTCTAGCTTTTTATGTCGCCATCTTCCCAGACAAACAGACGATGAGATGAAATGTAAAAAATAAATTTATCGAATCTAGGAAGATCTAACAAGTTGAGATTCGTTTATAATATCTCGAAATCAAATTTTTTGACGACAACAATTTTTTGACGAGAGAGTAAAAATAGTTCAGTACGCTCTGCAAAGCACACTGCTGGGTCTAAAATTCCAAATGTGTCTCAAAATATGGATTTTTCAAAATATTAATTAGTTTTTAATTAAAATTAAATAAAACATGTACATTTTTTTCTCTATAACTTTGAAGCATATTATTGAGAGGAAAAAAAAAAAAAAAAAAAAAAAAAACTATTTTGACTCAACTATAAAAAAAGACATTGCATGATAACGTTTTTATTTCCGTAATCTTCCCTCCCCTGAGATTTTAGTAAATTTTGAAGTATATTTTACTATTCATCATTTAATTACTCATACTTAATTATTTATACTCATGATCATTGGAATGATATTAAATACATTTTTTGTACCCATGTTATTGCCTATGTAAAAGAAAAAGAAAAAAAGATAAAGGAATAAAAGCTGAAACATAATCATAAATTCGAATCTTCTTAATTTCTTTAAAATTTCTTATTAGGAAAAAAAAAAATGAAGTTGGAATACGTAGTTGCAAATCTGTTAAACAAAGACTTTTTAAGTAATATCAGTTATTATTTTTTTAAATCCGTCCAAGTGGTTACAGGTGATAATTACCAAGCCTAAAAATCTAATTTTGAGTTTCAAGGTTCTTGGAAATAATAATAATAAAAAATTAATATAATGATAGGATGGAATTTGTCAGTGATTTTTCCCTGTAATTTTATCGATGCAGACAGACTATGGAATCATTAAAATAGTTAAGTAAAACTTAACTGAGCACACTCGGTTTTGCTTTTTCCCCCCGATTAATTAATATTTTGTGAAACAGCAAATTTATTTAAATGCATTTCTTAGATGAAGAATTCAATTTTTGAAATATGAGGTTCTGACTAAATTAACTTGCTACATTTTTTTTTTCAGAATGGTAATTTATGTATAATTTTGTCTGTTCTGATATTTTAAGACATTTAAATGGGCAAAATATTTAGAGAAATTTACTCAAATTTTTAAAAGCAGTTTTCGCAAACAGATCTGTTTTTAATGTCATGTCATGGAACTTGATTTCGTGAAAAGGTGCACAATAAATAGAACATGTATTGGTTGATTAAAATAATTCGATTATAATGTCTATCGAAATTTGATTCTGTTAAAATGTGTTATTCAAAGAATAATGAATACCAAGTTATAAGAATTTTAATTAAAATTAAATACAATTACTATTTTGGGGAAAATTTTGTCCACCAATGCTGACTGTTGTAAAATAAATGATATAATCTGGATTCAAAGCCATGCCGATTTAATATACGTGAATTGAAGTAAAAATGAAGTATTTATACCAGAAACATCACTGAATAGTTATAATGACTCATGTTATTTTGCTGAAATACTCTTTCTTTTTGATAAATACAATTTTTGCTTTCTCGTGTACGTAGTATAGAGAAAATATAGTAATCATTAAAAATTCTAACTCGAGATTATGATAAATCTCCACGCTCAAAAACCTGAGTTCAAAAAACAAATTTTTAGAAAATATATGCGTGCCTGTGACAAAGATAACTCAACTTTGAGCTAGACAGTTGTAATTTGGTAACGGTCTTAACACCAAATTTGTAAATTTCGAACAAATTTTGGGTAAATATATGTTTAAAAGAAGTCCGCCTGTCCGAATATAACATAACAAAACGGATAGTTAGATAGACAAAATTCGGTACACATATTTAACATCTATAGAGTAGACACCTCACAACTTTTAAGCAAAATATAACAACTGGCTGACTGTCTGTTGATCTGTATTTTCAGAAACATACAAACACGGTAATTCGAAAACGCAATGATTTAAATATATCAAATTTGGTGTGGGATTTTGCGGCTACAAGTGCAGTTTTATGTCAAATTTTTGTTTCAATCGGTTGAGAAAAACTTTCTAAAGCACAAATTCTATTTTTAGATATTATTAACGCTTGACAGAGATTAATTGCTAAACAACTCGCCTAGGATGGCACGATAGATTCAGTAAAAATGCTAAATGCACATCAAAAGTTCATATTTCGCCAGTACCATGTAAGGCGTTCTCTGACATTACAAGTTTATTAGAGAATATACGAGCAAGTTTTGCGAAGACTACTGTGATTGATTTTTCATTCTAATCACTAGCGAATTATATTAATTGTTTTGGAGCTTGCGCTCCTCTGAAAAGATCAGAACTGTATTAGGTGACAACACATTTCTTGGGCAGTAATCCAGGACAAATCTCTCCTACATGTGGATAGATCTTTTTCAGGAACCTGGGATTTGAAATGCGGCCAAACGTGACTAAAGCACTGGGTCTTTTGTCTGCTATCCTTATACTGAAATCAACGAACGTCGGAAAGTTATAATTTTTTCCGCAGCGATTCTGCTTCAAGATGACGCCCTGTTATCATGGTGGCGGCGGTGGCTTTGAAAGTGGATAAAGTTGCTAACATGTCAAGTTCTATTCCCTGGATTCTGTTCAAAAGAACTGTATCTTTAGAACTTGACAATGATTCGCGGCACAGATCGTGGATTCATTCATTCACCGAAATCGGTTATCTAGGCGAAGAGCAGTTAACTCGATCTTAAAGCGTGACTCAAAGGAGATACTCATTTACTGTTATCCGGCAATAATTTTCAGTGAATGGCACTTAATATGGCTTCTTATCTATTTCACCTTTGACCAGAACTTAGTGGTTGGTATGAAAAGACCGTTTAACTCTGGTAATGAGTAGGAATTTTTAGGAACGTTTTCTTCAAGGCATATGAATAAATAAGAAAATATGATCAGAGTTGTAGATCCATGAGAGAGTTTACAATATGAGAGATTATCAGTCTTGATCTGGATCTATTGGATATAGTAATGAAACAAGTGAATGTAAAAGCGCCTTCTGAGATATAAATTTATTCAGAATAAAATGAAAATATATACACAGTAATCGGTAAAGTCTTTTTAAGCCCTTTAAATTCAAAACAGCGTCTCGCATAGCTAGGAAAGTAACGTTTACTTATAGTAAAGTGATAGTGATGATTTTATTGGTGCAGATTGCAGCGCCCCTAGGAGCGAAATAAGTAAATAACTAGAAAAATAAAGAAGATTTGAAGAAAAGTTCGATTAGAACAATGTATCCTATACCATAATAAAAATACAGGTTTAAGTTTCATGGAGTCTGTAAAATTATGGAAGATATTTGTGATTAAAACTATAAACTTTTCGTGACTTGGAAAAAGGGTTCGTCCTAAATTGAAAAATGTATTATCCGATGTTACTGTACAGTGTTTGCGTGTTAAACAATAAAGAAAGTAAACTAAAGTAATAAAAACAAATTCTGTGGGACAAGGGGGAGGAATACGAGAGTATACATTTTTCAATTTTTGGACGAACCCTTATACAAGGCACGGAAAGTTCATAATTTTAATTACAAATATGTCCGCCGATTTTGCAGTTAATTCCACCAAAATTTTTTCCTGTGTTTTATTATGGTACAGTGTACAGTTTTCTAATTGACTTTTTGGTTGATCTCCTTTATTTTTTGAGCTATTATTTGTAATTCCTTATTTCCTTGTAATACAATAGGTACATGTTACTTCCCTGGTTATATAAGACGCCGTTTTGAAGTTTAAAAGGACTTTACCGTTCACCTTGTATAATGAAACCATATTTTCAATTCTTTGGAAATAGAATTGGTATATATGTATTCATAATGCTTCTTTTTATCTGTTTTTATGTCTTTAACTACATTTCCACATAAAATACTATTCCCTTATAATTTTTTTTCTAAATGCACCAATTCCACCACTATGATTGCATACATTATAATTATCCGTCGCATTTTTCAATACATTTTCGATTAGATTTTCTGTATGATACTATTCTGCTATTAATTATGGTATTTTTTTTAAAAGATTAACTTCGGCTTTACCGAACTATTATTTTTTTCGCAACTATTGTACAGTCCCTACCCAATTTCTACAATTTTATGTGTAGGAAGAGGGAGATAACGCCTTTATTAGAAAATATGCGACGAAGTTTTGGAGGGACAAATTCCGTTAATCTTTTTATGAATTTTTTAAAAATCTTTTTATATGTTATTTAAAAAAGCGAGTTGCAACTGTTTTTATTTTTTATGGAATATTATTTGAATTACTAATGATAAACTTTTTATTCTTTTTCATTTCATTTTTCATTCATTCATTTGTGGAATTTTAATTTTCGGTTATGCATTTTTAGTTGTAAAGTATTTATAAAGTTGATTGCATGTAATAAATTATGCAATAAGTTGTAATCGGAATTTTAAAAATATTGCGTAAATAATTTAGCAGCATAGACCTCTAATTTATTTGAAGACACCTGAAATACTTCAAGGGTGAGATTTTTATTAACCTTTTCTGAAAAAAAAATCTTATAAATATTCATTCATGGAAAGGATACAATCATTTCTAGCCATATGTGATAAAGTTAACAACATTTTTACTTGCTATCTCTATTTGGCCAGGCGGATATTAAATATTATGTGGAAGATTCATATATTGATATTTTTCATATTCTTTGCGCGTAAAGAAGGAATTTTCTGTATTTTTTTTAATATTTTAACTACTTAATAGCATATATTAAACCTCTTTTTAAATAACATGATTCTGATTTTAAATTTTGATTTTAGGATCTTAGATTAGATCTAACAAACATAATATTAATACAGTAGTTTTTAAACAAGGCTTCTATTCAGAGTCCTGTAATTGTTTTAAATTGCAATTTTATTCCGAAATAATATAAATTATGTATTACTGAATGCAAAAAATTTAGGATAGAATACTGAAAAATCTGATTTTAAGCTCATGTGTATACTTTTCGAAAGTATCGCATGATTCATATTCTTTTCAGTATCGGTACATTTAGACCGATACCAATATGACTACTCATCATTAATTTTACTCTTTATAAAATAATTTAAGGGAATTTATGTCACTTTTTGAATATAGTTTTATGTTTTTGCAAAAACTCTATGTAAATGCATTTAGATATGTATTCATGCAATTTAAATGTGCACTGATGTGTCGTATTTGAGTCACCAATTAATGATCTATGGAAATATTAAAATCAAATACCTACATACTTTCGTAAAAACAAACTTTATCAAACTTAGAAAAGATTTCTAAAAGTTTGTTAACAGTGCGCATCACTGTGCGTTTCAAAGTGAACCTGACAATTAACTTTGTTTCTCTTTGAGGCAAAAATACTTCCTCAAGAAAGTTATATTTAGTCAGAAAAAAGATGTTTTAGTTCTGAGAAGAGTAATGACATTTTGAAGAATTCGTGCTTGACAGTGGAATGTCAACAGAAAGAATGCATGCTGTTGGACTGTAATGCTTTTATTTACATCGTTTTTTCCTCAGTTTAGTGAAATTTTTATATTTCTGCAATTAACAAACGGTTATTGAGAACAAGATAAATTCCATTTTCTTTCATTTAATTATATAATGTTAGTAGTTAGCTAATTCTCACTCCTGAATTATGCACCTTAACATTGAGGAAGTGTATCTGTAATGATAGCATTTCCTTTTAATTTACTATCAGTTTTATTTCCGTCAAAAAAAAAAAAAAGGCTGTGTTTACTATTGAACACGTAATAAATAAACATTCAGGTTATTAGGGATGCTTTTTAAGGCTAAATAATGTTTAAAAGGCTAAAAAAGTAGTCAATATCAAATATATAAATCTTTGTGAAGAAGAACAGTAGTATGAATTTCTCAATTCGATGTAATCAAGTTTTTTAAAGTTTGGGCTGGTATTATTTTCCTTTGCTTTTAAACTTTAAAATGCAATTTGGAACCAAAAAAGGGAACATAATACTGTTGAAGTTGGATGTTGCCTCTTATACTTAGAGTTTAGATCCATTTTTATCGAATTGATTCGTTAAATAAACTAAGAACTTAATTTTTACTTATGTTGTTGTTTTATCAGCGATATATTTTTAACATTTTGTCATTTAAGTTAATAGTAACAATAAACGAAAGCTTTTAGATGTATCTCATTTTCTTCTTTATTTAAATATTTTGTTGTTTAAACATTTTAATGTTTTGTTGTTCAAATATTTTCTGTATTTAGGAGGACAGTGGAGTTTGGACTAAGCAAAAATGAACAGAAACATAAAATTTTATTTTTATCGTTTCCTCCATATTCAGCTAAAATAGTGTTATAAGATATATTTCTGAGTAAAAGGAATATTTCAAACGCCTAGAGAATGAAAGCACATTTTAATTACTTTCCAGAAAATGATGTTATAATTCGATTTAAATATCTTTAAAATGATCCAGTTGTCTTAATTTTTGACGAAATTCTATAGAATTGATAATAGAGATTTCTTTTAAACATTAAAAGAAAATAGGGTGTGCATTTTATATTTCGAATTTTTTTAGATAGTTAAAAGTCAATTTTAGTTCCGAAAGACATAAAATTCATATAAAAATTCAGTAAATGTGCATAAAAATATTTTTTAAAAATTAAAATTTAATTGAAATTTTAAAATTGTACACAATTTTATTTCAAATAAATTTATATTGGGTAATAAGGCAAAAATAATGGAAAAAATTAAAAATTGAGTAGTTGAAATATTTTAAAATTTTAAAAAATTGGATATTTTTAAAATTTTTAAAAATATCATTTCGTTTTAAGAAGTTTTTTTAGAAAGAAATCTGACTTATTTATATTTTGATACATATGTGTAAAAATTTCATAACTCTAAATGAATAATTCCCCAAAATGCTTAATTGAGTCAGTCCACCGTCCCCTTGATACGAAAAAAAGTGTTTTATTTTAGAATATATTTTATTATTCTTACTCTACCTAGAATTTATTTATATGCACATTTTTCAGTTTTATATTTATTTTATCGAATAACCAGCTTAAAAGGCTTTGCAAGATCAGTTTTATGAAATATTTTACGATGACTGAGTTTGTTTTGTATTTAGAAATACCGATAATTCTCAACCGAAGTAATTTATGTCAACGCCAGCTGCGCGTGCTTTGGCAACTTGCAGGAAGATTACGACTTAGACTCAATTTGAAGAATTAGTTCTCTACATTTACTTGGTGGCGGGTGCCAAGTGGTCTGTTGTTGACGATGAACAGTCCCCGCATAATCTTTTATCACTCGTCATCTGCTGAACGCAACCTCGTTTCAGCGACTGAACTTCATCCTCTTCTTCCATGAAGTATACAAACTACCTTATTGTTAAGACTGAAACTTGCTCAGGTTGAGGGAGAGGTATAAGAAAATGCACTTCTCAGAAATATAGTGCTAACTTGAATTTATTCATTGAATTTCACTATATACTAGGACACAGAAATTTAAAAAATTCTGAAAGTGAATACCATATTATACATAAGTTATAATATGTTGCCTTATTTTTTTTTTTTTTTTTTTGAAAAAGCAGTATAGTTCTGAAAAATGTTATTAGGACATCAATACAATTTACACAATGCTATTTTTGTCAACTGTTTTTCAGTTAAAAAAACACAGCAAAACACAGTGACCATATCATTTTAGATTATTAAAGTTTGTAGGACTTTAGTTATGGTTATTCGTTGATCAATACATATATTATACAAAGCGTAATAGCAGAAAACAAAAAAGGATAGATACAGCCAAACACAACAAGTGTCCATCATTTTAATTTCTATTTCTAAAAATATTTAATTAATCATCTTTCCTTAAGTCTATTGATTAATTTATCTACATTGGTTATTTACTAGTTTTTATTGACATTCCTTTACCATTTATGAATCGTTCATTCTAGAAAGTCGAAAATCTTTTTAGCATTTGCGTAGCATTAGCAGAAAAATTGAAACAGGTAGAAATAACGTTATTTATTATCTTCATAAAACTATGATGTATGAATTTATTTATTATCTACTAAAACTTATTCCAAAATATTTTCTTTCATTATATATCAATTATCTGTGCATATACATTTGTATCTGATTTATTGAGAATGATACGATGAATTGTTTGATTGGAATTTCTGGTTTAAAAGTGAGATTTGGCCACGTTGCGTGAAATACATAATGAAAAATGAAATTTTCTGCACACACAAAAAAAAGTTAAATTTGATCTTATATTAAGAAGGAAAAGCTTATATTAACATTTGATTTAATATAATAATAGATTAAAACTATTAAAAATTCAGCGTAATAAAGTAAAGAATAAAATATGAAAATTTTGCTTTAAAAAATAGATTAGAGATATATTGTAGAACAAATGGTATTATAAGACACACACACACACACAAAAAAAAAGGCATGAACTTGAAAAGCATAAACATGAAAAAACGTACTTCCATTTCTATGATCTTTTCTCGCCTTTTCCATAGCGAACTCCTGTTTCGTATTTCGGAAGTTCAATAGAGAAATCTCATACGATGATCGCTCATCCATGACACTTGATTCTCAGGTGGAAATATAGGGAGGGAGGAGTAAATACCAAACCCTCCCTCACTGCAACAAGTATGCACAGGTGTGTCTCCTTGTTGTATTCCAAATATCCTACATCTCCATCGATGTTTACTTTACATAACACAACACGAAAACCCGTCTTCATCCTCCGCCCTACCCATTTACCATAACTAGTCTTTTGTTTTATATAGCTATAAATATTTTAAGAGCAGGTGTTTCGGATCCTGTGGCCAAAGGAAATAAGATTCTCTCTCCCTATGTTCACCATTTATACTAATGAAAGGATGTGTGGATTGTTCATGTTTCTTTGTCTGTTAATATGAATGGGAAACGGCGTTTTAATAAACGTGCACGTGAGGGTTCGTTTTTCGTTTAGTGCTTGACTGACGGCAACTTCGTGATGCCGACCACCTCCTGTTAGCGAATCATGAAGGGGTTCTTTGTGATACCTGATGTACTCCTGTAGCGTGTCATGTGGTCGTATTGACAGTTCCCAGGATTATTTATTACGTTGCTCTTATTAGTTCTGTTTGATATGTTTGCGGATGGGAGTGCCATTGTAAGAACTTAATTATTGTCGATGGAGTTTTATGCTTCATAAAATCTTGTCTTTCTTTTGTCGTTAAAGTGGTGGAACTTTTCTTTTCTTTTATGTTATTTTTCAAACAATTAAAATTTTTATTTGTCAGATTCTGTTTATTATTATTATTATTTATTTTAAACTGTAGAAAGGGAAATCCAGTTGTATATTTATTACAAGTGACTTGATGTTTGTTGTAGCCTGAGTTTTCTTTGTCTTTGAACTCCGAATATGCATTTTGTGCATTATATATTTGTATTTTCTTTTCTATTGTAGATTCTTTATCTTATTGAATCAAAACTGAGATCACACATTTCTTAAACGCAGGCCTCTATCTAAAAATGTTTTTAAGAAATTTTTTTTTGAAGTTTCTTTTTATGACTATTATCGATTTAGCTTCTTAGTAAGAGTGTGACTTCTTAAATAAATAAATAATTCGAAATCATAGTAAGTTTGTGTTGAATCTTTATTTGGTCAATTTCTCATCTTCTCTAGTATTCCATTATTTGCAAAAGACTTAATGATTAAAATTGGTATCTGCCTTATTCATCTGATTCATATGTATTAATGCTGCAAAGTATGAGAGTTACCAAAAATTTTAACGAAAATGTTCTAGAGTCAAGAAGTAGATAAGCACTTTATGAACTACAAAAGATTTTAATTAAATTCTCGTATAAATGCTCAAGTTTTCATATGTCATATGCTTCGTTTTTAATAATTTAAAACTTAAATTTAAATTTTTAATTGCAAAAAAATCGTAAAATAAATTTATCAGTTCAAATCAATGCGTTACATAGAATAACAAAGAACTGATTCATAACTTGTGAGATTTGCATTTTTATATTTAAATAATATTCCAGAATAATTACACAGAATTTTAAAGAAAGATCTAGGATTTCTTTGATTATAATACATTTCTTTAATAATACATTAAATCAACATTTTGGATTAATGTGTAAGTTCTTGGATTAAATATTGTGACTGTATTTCGAAACCACAGATGAATATATTCGTATCTCATTGTAGCACCAAGAGAGCCACGGCTGAACCATGGCAAATATTTTTTTTTGTGTGTGTGTGTCAGTATATTTTATTAATGTTATTCATATGAAGAATTTATTTCACACGGAAACAAGAAGTTAAAAAGAAATGTAAAAGAAATTCAGTGTAAAAGAAATGCAAAACAAACCAACTATTAACTCTTTTTAAGAGATACTGTAAAAATAATTTAATGAAACATTGAAAGCGTTTCTTGAAAGAAATTACCAACTGTTATCAGTTTTTATAAAACTTGAACGTACAATTTTAATTTCACATGTCTATAATACTCTAATACTTCTATCTGATTTCTTCAATTTTGTAGCATGCTGTTTAAATTATGACAACTTTGACTATTAAATATCAAATGAGTTTGCTTGATAAAAAATAAGTCTTTCTGTAATAGTAATGCAGTTTACATGATATTTCATTCTGGCAAATTGCATTCATATGTTTTCTACAAAGGAAAGGAAAAAAAAAATTCTAAAATAAGTAATACTGAGCATCTAAGAGATAAATTTATATTTTTAGGAAATTACCGAAAAGACAATTGAGCGGATATGGTAATCAGATTTGTTTCATATATTCATATAGTCATAGTTTGTTTCATATAGTTATTTTTTTCACATTAATAGGCTAATTTTATAATAACTCCACTTTTGTGTATATAGGATATTTGTTGATGAAAGAGAGATTGTTAAATAAACTCCTATGTCATTGCTAACACAACATGTATTCTAGTTGAATTGCAATCACATATTCCGTGAAACTATATTTAAGAAAAATATCCATCTTTATGTCTATCAACTCATTCACAGACTATAAATTTATAGATATCGGAAGAATGACATTGAATAATAAAGAAAAGATTGGATTGATGCTATTGCCGCCATTGATGCTACTATGCTATATTAATTAATTAAATTTGCTTGCATTCGTATGCCGTATCACTTATAATTAATAACCCGAACCATCAATAAAAGCAATTTTGAATCTTTTATATTTTTAAAAAAAAAGCGATTCTTTTCGAAAAAAATCTGCTCCACATCGTGTGTCTGGAATTCCAGATCATTGTTGACGTCTTTTCGATGTAAATCTTGCATGTGACTATCTTTGAGGAGGGGATAAAATTACAAAGCTCATACTGGCAGCAATAACTACTTTTCTTGTCTGCCTTAGTACTACACAATTGCCATAAAGAAGAGGAAAATCCTTCTTTTCCTTTGCGAGTTACACCTCAATGACCGCAGTATCGTTAACCCCATGCTTTGAAAAACGAATCCTGTAATTCGTGGGGAGTGATCACGTGATGGTTCTTTCGCGTTCTTTCACAGATTACCGTCTGAAAATTACTCAATTTTTTTTTCTTTGTCGCCCCCTCCCCCTCTATCGGACAGGTTTCTCAGGTGCTGTGCGCGCTGTACTTTTTCTCTTCGTCTTTTTTTTTTTTATTCGCTCCTTCTTTTGTATCTTAACGCTCCACTTGTAAAAGCTTAGATGAAAAAAGGAGAAAAGAAAAGAGAAAGAGAAAAAAGAACAGTAAAAGGAGGAATGAGAAAGTGAAAACGTTTTAAGAAAGATGGAGGAAGAGAAGGGAGTGGAAAGAGATGCGTTTTATAGATGAGGATAAATAACGTTTGAATGTATGTGCGGATGGAGAGAAATACCGGTTTTTCTTGAATGCAATTTCGATCTTTGGAATGGTAAACATCAATTAATTTTGCTTGTCTCTGAAAAACAAAGACAGTTTGGGCATTTTTTTTTTTTTACCTGAAGAATTTTGGTTTTGATTATGTTTTTCTTATATTTATGTATTTTGCCTTAAAATTTCATATCTATAGAATGTCTGCATATCGCTTCTTCTATACTCTTAGATATAGAAGATGCTGAAATATTAAATTAAATATCGGAATGATTTTGTCTTTGGATAAATTAAATTTTTTTAAAAAAATTCGGTTAATAATAAAAGAATTTGTTCTAAATTTTACATTTCATTCATAGTTAATTTTATAATTTTATATTATAAGGATATCATTAAAGCACCAGTAAGATTTTTTAAATCCCTGATTAATTGCACTAAATTTACGATATCAGTTATTTTATTGGATTTGTAAACATATTAAAATACATCAAAATAAACATTTTAGTTAATGTTTCAATTTTCTGATAACTATTATTGACTTACCAAAATGTACCTTAACTGATTAATAGTTTCGCGCCAACTTTTGATCCGTAACTATGGTTGCCAACTCGATCATACTTGCAAATAGTTTAACCTGAAAAGCGAGATTTTCATCTTTTTCCCTCTCAACTACCTGAGAGAGAGATAGAGATAGATACATTTATTTCTGTCTGAACGACATGGTTACGTACCATGTTGCTTTATAAAATAGTTTGGTATTGTATTCACATTTGCGACCCTGTTCTGATATTTTTGCATCCATCTTTTAAAGCCTTGTTAATGTTGAGATAATTTTTTTTTTCAAAATCAAAAACTAAATTTATCAATAATATTTATTTTCTCTTGGCGGATTTTATATTTAAATCAAATATTTAGTTAAGAAAAATAAACAATCACGTAAATTTTACATTTTGAAGGAAATGAAAACAAGCCTGTGGTGTACTTCGTTGGTAATTGAGATTTTTTTTTTCAACTTATCTGTCGCAAACTTTACGGGTGAGTGAAATAACAAAACGAAAAAAAGACACGGATGAAATAAAAATGGGGAAAAGATTAACATTGGAATCAAAATTAGTAAAGGTTTTTGGGGCAATATAAAAATAAAATATCCTATTAAAAGTCGGTAAATCGATGTAAAAATTAATTTGAATTAAGGAGTAGTCAGCTAGATGTAATTAGTACGCAGTGGATTAATTCGATATTTCATTTGTGATCCATTCATTACTAACAGGCATGTTACTGTCAATGTATGTAAGCCAATATTTTATAGAATGTCGAAAGCTGTTCGTCTACTTATAAAACAATGAAACATTCCTCTCATTCTTTCGGCCTTTTTCAAAATGCCAAAAATGTCAAACCGCCAAAGTATGAAATCCATCTCCGATTCAAGAAAAAGAGCCTGTTTCTTAAAACACGTTATGAGATTATATTCGATGATATATTAAACCAACATAATATTGACATGCTTACTGAAGAGATTATATTTGTTGAATTTCTGATGTTTAGGACCCGCCTCAATGTGTTACAGCTATATTAGCACTTAGATATTTCCATTGTTCTATTTGTCCTTTAGTGAAAAAATGGTATCTCATTCTAAATTATGCCGGCGTCCTGGAATAGGGGTAACACGTCTCCCCCATGATCTGGGCGTCTCGGGTTCGAGTTCTGGTTCGGGCATGATTGATCTTTTTGTATGTTCTATCTGTGAGGTGAGTGAATGTGCCCTCCTGTAAAAAGGAGTTGTGCAAGCGAATGTGACGCATGAAGTAGCTAAGTCGTGCTCTTGGCGCTAGTTGGTGCTATTGAAAAAATAATAGACGCTCGCTCGGCTTAAATCGTTGACAGATAACTGTCAGCGGGCTTGTAAAGTGCCATAAGTCACAGCAACAACATTCTAAATTATTCATTGAATAACTACCCAATCGATAATTTTGGGAAAGAATTGAATTAAGGTAATGTTTATAAACCTAAACATTTTTAGGAAGTTCCGTACTTTCTAATTAAGACATTGTTATTTGAAATACCAAAATTTTTTCAATTGAGAATAAATTTCACAAAAATCATTGAAAAAAAAGGGGGAGGGGACTCGCTATCAAGGTTAATTTCGAAAGCGGAATTACATATGAAAGCTTGAAAAACAACACTCTTCGGCATCAATGCTGAAATCACTACTATTGACTTTCTTAAACGCGTTCCGTAACGCAATTTCAACGGTAAATCGATTTACTTTGATCTTTCACCTCTATACCACGATCACCAACTCCTACTTACTCGCGAACTGTTTAACCTGAAAGGTGAGACTTTTTACTCTCCCTCCCACTGCTTAGCGAGAGGGGATCCATTCTTTCTCCTCTGAACGACCCTGACAGCTGCTCCGCTTCTGTTATGAAATAGTTTACGTGGAATTTTATTTATATGCACCCTCCGCCTCCTCCATTCTTATCTCTATCTTTACTACCCCTGTTAATATCGAGATAATATCTATTCAGGAAGGAGAGAAAAATAAAGGCCCCGTTTTCGAATGAGTGCGCAAAATTCTTGAGGTCCTGCGGAATTTCTTTGTTAAGAATAAAATAAATCTGTGCTTTTTTTGATGAATGGTTATATTTAGCAAAAAATATGTTCAAGGAAAATGAGTAATAGGAATATTTTTCTTTTTAAAAAAAATTACATAAATATTATTTTCTTTGATATATATGTTGTTCCATATGAACAGAATTACTTGAAAAAGATTTTTGTGGGCTTGTGGTGTACATTCTTATTTTTGTATGATATATTTTTGTGTTTTCGGATGTAAAAAATATAATAAATGGAAATTTGCTTATTTTATTAGTTATATTTTTATAGTGGCTCTAATTCCATTTGCTCTAAATTGCTTAGCCTATCCATTCATTCTATTGGTGTACTACTGGTATATATTTAGGCTAAAACTCATTCTACTGGTATACACTAATCGATATCTGAGTCTCTTAAGTATCACTTAAAGTTGAAATTTTACTTAGGTCTCATGTGTGGTGTATGAGATGATAACCAGCCATTTTAAAACTAAAACAAAGCCTTTTATTTCATGTCGACATGGAGAATTATACTGAAGGTTATTGCCAATATTGGCTTTTATATAGGCACATATATAAATTACAGTTACAGCTAATATACGAGTATGAAAAAGTTAGAATACTGGTGGATAATCACTGAGATTCGAATTCTCAAATAGATAGATATAGATATAAGTTGCCTTGATGGATTATTTCAAGAAATATGACTTATGTTTATGTTTCGATTAGAGAAGAGCCTCTAGCAGCCAGTCCGACTTTAGCGACCAACTCATAGCTCAAGCCCATATTTGTGAATTCAGTTTAAAACAAGTTACAAGTTATTAAAAGATACAACTCATGAAGTTCTTCTTTTTCAGCCATGTCATAACTTAACTGTGTGAGTTTTATATCTGTATATACTTTTTGTACATATGATCCACGTCTCACTCCTTCTTGCGTTTCTCCAATAGTTCGTATTTATTTTGGATTGGTAACGTAACCTTTCTGTATTCATACGCAACGCATTATTTGAACCAATTAAAATTTAATTATGAGTTTTTGCTTCCGTTTATTTTTTGTATAACCTGACCATTATTAATATTTATTTTGAAGTTATTATCAAAAAGTAAATCTTAGAAACAATAATTTTATTAAATTCTTTTCATCATGATGTAAGTATTTACTTTGTTTTAAATTCACATTCTTACGATTTTTTTAAATAATAAATGTATTGATTTAAAATCACAAAGGAACAATCATTCTCTTCATTACCACTATTAGTGTTATATATTTTGATGATTAATTGTGCAGGTGATCCATGTTTCTTTTATTATAATTTTTCTCTCAGAGAGAAGCGCTGGGGAGTATTTTTCTGAAACAAGAGTTCCATGTTTACTGTAACAAAAATGTCTTTAATCTCTTATAATTGTGGAAAACTCTAATTTTCCCTTTAAATTTTCCAACAATTCAAACCACAAATTTAAAAGCACATTAATCCATCCGGATTGCACACCAACAATTACTTGGTAGTGGTCCGATTTTCATTGGTGTGTGAAACGCGGAAACTTCAAATAACGAAACCGTGACATTAAGTGCGGAAGCTATGGATTTTGGGTGAGAACAAGAAGAGTTTAAGCTCGTAAAGATGCCAAGATGTATGTGGCCTTCACAACGGACTTGTTCATTCTTTCCCTTTTTCGGTCTGGTGCTTGTGAAAGAAAAAAGTGTGAAACTGCTAGGAATAAAATAATCTGCTTGCAGTTTTTTTTTTTCTCAAATTATGTAATACTCTTCTTTAAATTCAAACAGAGTCTTGACATCTTCATTTACAGACGGGTTTTACTACTCGATATTCAACAAAATGGTATATCAGTTAAAAATGATTGCTTTGCCTTTTTGTTTTTATCTAAAAACTACAGTTGAGTCTTAATTCAACCAAATTTTATCGTTACAAATAAAAACTGTTAAAAAGAAAATTTGTTAAATAGAAATTTGTAAATTGGATTGTAGAAACGAAAAGAGAAAAGCAAAGACTGAAATTTTTTACTCCTTTTATCTCCTTTAACCCATAACCAAAACTGTAAAAAACAAAGTCTTTAATTAGGTTTAATATGAAGAACCCATTTTATCATAAAAATTTCCATATACTAATAAATGTTGAAACACATTATCTGTGAAACATTTTCTTGAAACTGTAATGCCTTTCGTATTGTCCCAAATGCTCTTAGCATTTCATGTGAAAATTGTTTAAATATCCTTTCCATCATCATCTCGATCGCTTACTGTATTGTCTTCATAGCCTATTGTAACACATTGCATTGTGTCAAGCATCGTATGATATGCAGCAGTCACAATAGTCATCATGAACGTGAAGCAAGTAAAACAGCTCTGTGGCTTCCGTGATAGAACAAAGGCATGTAAGGCTGCGACATTCGATTTGATAGATTTTGTAAGAAATTCTTCGACAAATGAAAAGATCGCAACAATTTTTAAAATTAAAAAAATAAATTAATAGCTGAAAAAAAGTTGGAAAAGAGATATTACCTCCCATAATATCGAAAGCAAATAACGCGTTAATGGGTTTAAAGTCAAGGTCTGCAGAACATTTCAGTAAATAGAAAACTTTATTAAACTGAATATCATTGAATGGAGACTCCACTGTATATTGTTCTCTTTGGGATTTCAATTAATTAATTTTTCCGATTAATAGTAGGTTTCCAATTAATAGTATGATTAAAAGCTAATATTCTTTAACAGAAGTTTCAGTACTCCAATTCTTCCTCATTAGTTGCTTGGAAGTGTTAATCTGAATTTTAGTTGAAATAAATATAATTATTCTAATGAAAATACAAATCTAAAAGTACTGTAATGTGTTAAGCGAATTAATTCTACAAATAGATTTAATTTTAGTTATAGACATACTTTTCTTATTAGCATACATTAATTCGTAGAATTTTTTAATATTCTTTAATAATATTTATCTAAAATAATTTCAAAAGTCTAATTCATTTAGTAATTTAATTTGTGCAGTTACATTCTGTAAAGTCAAATGAGATGGATGGTTATACTGTCTTCCTAAAAATGTGAAATACGTTCTATAAACAGTTCTATCTTTCGTAAAAAGAATAATAAAATTAAATGAAATTTTCAGTTTGAAACTAAATTTCAAATATTTGGTTATCTTTTTTCCAGAACAAATTTTTTTCATGATTAATTAATAACATAGACTCTTAAATTTTCATTATCTTCTCTCTTACCATCGTTTCTTTTTTTTTTATAACGGTATTCAGCTTCGAAAGAATTTTGTTATCTACTTTGAGATCTAATCCCCCTGTACCACACGCGTTGAAAAAATGCTACCCCTGTAGCGAAATGATAAATGCTTCTAAAAAGAACTTCTCTGCTGTAATTTGAAACTATTTAGCTGAAAGCTTATGATTAAGCCTTCACTTAATCATTGTAATTAATGGCTAATTACTGGACATCTCTGTTACTCATTATACGTTTAATCATTAATTTTTATACGAAGAAAAACTCTGTCGAAAATGTTCTCAAAATAATAATTATTTGAAATTAATAATGTAATCCTGCTACTGAAAACATGTCATTAATTTTCGATGAGGAACCTTTACTTGTTAAGAGATAGCTAATTTTTTAAAAGTATTTAAAAAGAATGTGGTATGAGAATTGCATAAATGTTTATTACCTTTTTGTTTCACGTTTCTCTTATATGATATTTATCATACTGATGCTATAAACTTGCCGTGCTGTTTTTAATAGAAGAAATTATAGTTTGTTTGTTTTTTCATTAACAATGTTCAGTTTCTCTATTCTTTTGGAAAGTAACTCTTGGAATGTATGAAAGGTTTCTATTTAATTTCGAAAATTATCTTTTTTTTTTCTGTGTATAATGGAAAAACTGCATTGATATTAACAAATGATCCTCAAAATACATTGTAAATGTAATCAACTATTTTAAAGATATAATCCTGCATCTTTAAGACAGATTTCCGAAAAACTCGATTTTCTGCAATGCAAATTGGATAACGAGGTTGTTGCGAGAACTATTTGCATATAAAGCGATTCCTCTTATAAAATAATAAATCACTAATTCTGTTGATTTATGAATGAAATTTGCTTGATAGTATTATAGTTTTGATAACTATACAGATATGCAGAAAATTTTAGTTTTCAACAACGATATGAGTTTATATCTAAAGGAATTAAAGCAGCTAGCCTTGAATTTGTAATATAAAAGTAACAGCATTATTCTCAAAAAACACGAATTTCTATAGCAGGAATTCCTTTTTTTTCCTTCTACATGAGACGAATGTCAGATGCATTTTTTATAATTTTATTTGAACTGAGTAAAGTTATCTTCTGAGGTGTGGAATTACTTTAATTCTGCCTTAAAACTCAAAATATCATAATCTAAGGCAGAAAATAAAACTAACTTTTCCATTCTTGATGTGGACTTCTTGATGTTACACTACATACGGCATTCCTTCATTTTCTGCTCGGAAGACTAATTTAATTCTATGTATCATAGAATCAAAACAAGTAGCATTCTTTCACCATAGTAATAGGTATCGAATGAAAATCTAGGAACTTCCTATCAAGCACGATTGCCTCACTTCATCTATATTTATTTGGCTTGATGTTGGCAGCGGCGTGTTTAATTTGGCGAGAAATTGACACGATCACCCAGAAGACTGAAAAAAAAAATTGGCATCATCCAAATGAAGAAATTTGAGCGGGAACGGAAACCCTGCCCTCCAAGTTGTTCCAGAGGAATTGATCATCATTATTCCCTCCTCATATCTCATGGGAGGGGCCCGCATTTTGGGGACTGACTCTCTTCCCACCCCAATCCAGAGAAAAAAAATTCAACTCGTGTTTGGATTTTTTTTCTTCCTTCTGGTATCTCGTCTCCCTTTTCACTGCCTGTCTCATGAGTATTTCTCAGAGTAGCAAGATCGGTCGTTAAAAAAAAATAGGGTTCTGTTCTGTCAATTTTGGGTGCACTTCTTCCTTAATCTTCTTCACTTTCGTTTTTGTAGACTTTAATTCAGATTTTTTGAACTGTCTGTCATCCGTTGACCCCCACTGGGTCATGAAGAGACTTTGGGTTAAGATTGCGGTTTACTTTTATAACTGATGAAAAATGGCTGAGAGGGAAACTTAGTTGAATAGTGGGCTCAATTTTTTTAGTCGAAGTTTTTAATTTTGTAGCGTTTCTCGCCGGTGGGGAGATTTAATACTGATTCTTAGAGATACACTGGGTGACTCAAGTGCTATTCCTTTCATAAAGTAGTTCTTAATAATAAGAATGATTGATTATGGAGTGGATCATTTTTGAAAGTTTTCCCCGAATTCTTGATCCTCTTAAAAAAAAAATCCGCTGACGGAAAAGCTGTGAACTATCTAGTTACTGTGTGAGTTCCTTAAGTTTAACGCTAGTCTATTTTCACTTTTTTTTTGTCCTTTCATTTTTTTTTTTTTTTTTGGTATTTGAATATTTTGTGCCGTATTAAAAGAATCTTGCTGGTTGCTATCTTCTTTTATTAATGTTGGTAATTAATTTTCGTCTTTTATTAATTTTGATGATAATTTTTCATTACATGATTTGGATGTTATTATATTTTAACAATTTAATATTTAATTATTGACTTTCAATTTGAATGTTTATAATGTACTATTTTAGAATACTGCACTAACATACTTTTTTATCGTTTAATTAAAAAAAAACTCGTAATTTTTTTCAATTAGCTAGATTTTCTCATGCTAATTATTGAGACAAAGCACAGGTTTCAAGGTTTTGTGTCACGAAGATTCTCGTAATTCCACTAGGTATAGTCATTCGTTAACTCATTAGATATATTATAGTCATTGGTTAACCCATTCATAGTATCTGGAAAGTCCCTAGGTGTATTATTATACTGTTTAAGTAATCTGTGCAATATGATGTTATGAGTTAAAAAATAATTTCAATTATATATAATTGATATTCTGTGTGACACAATTATATTCATAAAGTAAAACGAAAAAAAAAAAAAAAGAAATACTAAGTTAGGATTTATTTATAGAGAACTCATTCGATTGCTTTAAGTTGTCTGAAAAGATATATGACGTCATTCATCAGTATTAATGTCAGCTTGATTTGCCATTGACTGTAACTGTTGAAAATTCCCTTTGGCTAAGTTATTCATGATCTTGCAAACAAAAAAGCAATAAAACTTTCACGTTGATGCTTACCTGACAAAATTATCTGTTGACTGTAACCCACTTTGACAGTTTTCATTTCCTCAGAAAGCTGTATTCAACAACTCAACAAATTCTTTTCAGAACTAATATTTTTTTTCCCCTCCCACTCACATATTCTTTTTTTTTCTCTCAATTCTCCCTGACCTCAGCAGTAGCACCTTATCGCGTTGGTGGCATGCCAGCAGCGGATAGAAAGTTCGTCTGATGAGACTGGCAGACACCTTCCTCTGAAAATAAAGACGTCTGGAATTAGCACTCCTGTAATAAGGAGGGCAAACAGACAACGTGCCCTGTTGCGATAGCTGCACTGTCAACTTTTGCAACATCTCACCCTTTTGCATTTTCTATGCAAATAATGATTTGAAGAGTTTTGCGTGGGAGGATGCTTAGTAATACAGAAAAGTCCTGCAGAAAGCGTGGGCAAGGACATGTCAAGAGGTTTTTATCAAGGAACAAAGTATTTTGCTGTAAGAATTGGTTATTCTTAGATCTTTGTTCATACCTCGATGTAAAAGAGGACTAACGTGGTGACGTTAATCCTGAAGCTCGCAGACCTCTTATGCAAGAGTTCACAATCTTTTGTGTGAGAGGTCACTACAGTGCCTAATCGAAATTCAATATCTGAAACCCTAGTGGTTTTCCTGGTGTTGTTTAAGTGAGATAAGCACTTAAGGTTTTCTTCATAACCACAACTATGTGGAAACGCAAATTTTTTTGCAAATTTTTTGCTGTATCCTTGACACTTTTTTTTTTTTGCCTCTTGTAATTTTTTTGTCGGAAAAAAAATATCAGATAAAAATTGCTATATTTTTCAATAAAAAATTATTTTCTCTTCATATAAAATTGCATTTTATAAATTTAAAGTGTAGAAGTTAATATCGGACAAATCATGATATTTTAAAAATAAAATTGTTCCTTTTTTTTCAAGTTCGTGTAGATCATACTCATCATCCTTATTACCACTTAAATCATCAGCAACTACAATGTATTTTATCATGATCTTTACATTCATTCAACCGCTTACACAAATGCCCTTGTTTAGAAAAAAAAATCTGATAATAAATTAAGATGTCATGTTTTATTAATATCTTCGTGCACGCAATAATAATTAAATATTTACGCAAAGGTGTTAAAGTTATCTTGCGTCATCTCACATTCAGCAGTTGCTGTCGTTTCCAAGACTTGCTTTACCAGTTTCTCTCCTTTCTGCTACAACATCAGAAAACTTCTTATTTGGGCTTAAACTCCTCTTTTAAATTCTTCCTTTCAGGCTCTGTCATTGTTGAACTGCACGAAATAATGTATTGGAATATAAGTTCATCCTTTTTATTATTTTTTTTATCAATCCATCCAACCTTCACTATCTGCTCTGTTCCCGCAGCTGCTGTATGTATTGATGGGAATGACCGTAACCAAGTTTCAAGGCCGACCACCTGTGCGGCCACGGCAGACGTCGGAAATTTTATTCTTTTTTCCTCTTGCATCTTGGCACCTTAGCGACAAATAACAGGATTACAACTTCGTTTCCTTTTTTTTAAAGTATATATATTCTAGCGAAATATTGGGTAATATTTAAATCTCCTTGACAATTTGGCCTTTCTTCTCGTAAAATACATAACAATAGCGGTCTTAAAATAAATTTCTGCAATCAGTCGTACTATGAAAGGACACAATTTAAAGGAAATGGTTCTTCAGCAAATCAGACGCACCATTTTAGTAGTGATTTTTGTCATTACTTTCCTGAATTGTTTTAGTGTGTAATTGTAATCATTACGCATCTAAAAGGTTATAAGTGTTGCATAACTTCATCATCATTGGTACCAAATGCTTAAAGATAAAAATTGCTATAAAAATTGTTTTTATAGAGTAGCATTAACTTAACTTATAAAATTAATTAAGTTGTGTTACATTCATATATAGCGAATGATGGTGAAAATGGCTGTTTACATCTTATGAAGTTGGAAGAACCTAATTTAATATTCAAATATGTAGCTTAGTCTTTTTTTTTTTTTTTTTCATTTCTGATACTTCCTGGAATATAAAGAATAAATGACTTTGCAATAATGTAGAAATTTTAAAATCTAATTCATTATGCAAGAGGTGGATAAATAACTATGTGGGCAGCAAATTTTATGTTTAAAAGTTTTATGTGACGATTGATATATAAAAAAAAAATCTATGCTGCAAGGTGAATGTTTGGTTGAAGGTAAAAACCAATTTTTGAACTTTCGTAGTATATTCTTGCAGATTGCTTCGTAAATTCTTCTTAATTGTTCTGAAGAATAATGTTGCAAAAAAATATTTACCATCGATAATATTTACTCGATGATCAGTTTGATTTTAAAGATCTGACTAATATAACAGTTTTATTTGAATTGAATACAGAATCCTTTTTTAAAATTTGATGATATTTATGTCAGTGGCGTAGTGGAGTTAAGTGGCTTCCAGGTGTAATATTATTTTTTCCATTCTTACTCATCTTTAGCATGTGCAAGTTGCGTTCGTGGCTTGGTATCATTTTCGCGCTCTTTCACCATCATTTTATCACCAAGGCACTTTGTAAGACTGATTCTCTGGGCCTCTCTGCTTACCTTGCTCCCTGGTCACTACGCTTTTGACTCTATATTAATCGCATGCCATTGATGATCAATATGAAATTTTAGCTACAGAAGAATCTATTGGCATGCAGTTTTTGGCGATTTATCGGTGATTAATTGTCATAAACCGTGAAATATTTGTCGATTTTTTGACAGTAAATCCCTGGCCTACGGTTAACACATAAGTAACAGGACATAATGATCTGTTTTAAAAGTAATAAGATTTCAAAAATAATTATCTTAAATTTATTAATCAGAATGTGCAAGTAAGTACGTAAAAAGAAAATGCATTTCAAGAATGCTTACTATTGTTTCTGTTGCATGAATAATGCAAATATATTTCGAAGAAAGAGTAAAACCTTGATTGGAACGAAAGGATGTCTATGAATCGTGAATTCATTTAAAATAGGATATCACACTTGAAATTGAATGGTAAAAATGATTTGAAATAGATAATACCCTGAGGCTTTAATTCTTAATAGCTGTATGACGTCATGAAATGCGATTGCTTTTGAATACAAACACAATAAACAGAACTAGCATAAAGTTAACCAGTATTAATTACAACCAGTATTTGTGCTAAACCAATTGGTCACCAAAGGCGGCTAATAATTAAATAAAAAGAATTCATTTAATTCTGGTCCAATTTTTGTCTCAATACTCCTCGTTACATTTGTTACAATAATCAAATTTTGTCCATTAAATCCGTATCCCATTGAATCGAAAATAATTAAAATCGTTAAATTAAGGATCTATTGCGCTTTTGATTTTATTTTAAACATTTTTTTAAAGAATATGAAATGTTTACGAATGATTCTGTTAGTGAGATAACCTTTCTAACAATAAATCTTAAAAGCATCAAAATATTTTCAAACATAATTTTACAATAAAATATTCCAATTTTATTTGAATGAAAATACTATATATATACATCGCAATGTAGAGTAGTATTGCTTTCATTTCATTGAAAAATAATTTATATAAAGATAATAAAATCTCACTTGAGAATAAATTTTAATAATATGCTAAATGAGTTCACTAAAAGCTTTTTTCATTAAAAAAATTTTAGAATTAAAAATCTAGAAAAATGTAAGCATTTAACTTGAACATTTATTTTACATATTGATATTAACTTGAGCATGCAGGCATTTAACTTAGTTTTGAATAAAATCCTTGTATATTCTCTTCCTTCCACAATTTTTATACTATTCTGATAATTTAAATTATCTGAAATGTAAATATTCATTAAACGAAAGCTCTTTCTATTTCTCGCTGCTTTTTTACAATTTTCTGAGCATGACATTGAGACAAAATTGAGCAAACGATTTCTGCTGAAAGTATGAATCATTTCCCTGTGTTTCCGACAGCCATCAGATGCTATATTACTTGCGTGTCATCACCTGCTCCGTGCCTGGCCGATTGCCGGTAATTTTCTTCAGAAAAAGGCCACTCTGCTGCACTTATGAAACATGTACATGAATATAAATAGATAACTGTATTATATTCCCCATGATCTGTTATTTTATTGATAAAAGTTTTGATGCAGAAGAAGGAGGTATTTTATTATTCCCTTATCAAATATTGATATGCCTTTCATGAAGATTCTGTAGTATCCTAATGCGTCAAATGATATATGTGGCCACAGAAACTATACTTAATATAATATTTTGTGTGAAATAATGTGTTTAGAAGAGTTTTTTTAGTGGTTTTCGGATTTTGGATATCATATTTATTATTAAACCGTCTAGTATTTCTTTTCTTTTGGTATTACATAATAACATTATTCAATGGAAATATTTATCTAAAAAAATTGAAAATGTCTTTGTACTATTTAAAGATATTCGAACATATCGATGTTTTAACACAACTTATCGTTTTGGAACTAAAAAAATATTAATAACAATAAAACCCATCTTAAAATTATTAAAATTGATTAATTCTTTGATTTTACATTAAATGTAATTGAGATTTTTTAACCAGTAGGATCATTTTAAGAATAAAAGCTGCTTTTTTTTATCAGTTGTTTAGAAAAAGAATAAAATAAAATGTTTCTGAAGGTTTTGAAAGAAAACATTAATGTTACTCAGCAGGAAGACATTTGAAATATAACTGATTCAGGATAAAGAATTAGGAAACATTATCGTTTCTACTAACCCAGAACGTCTGATTATTTTACCATTGACGCTAATGATAGCAGAACCTACATGTCACAGAAAATTGTATTAGGTGCTTGCATGTGTTTTAATCAGAGACATCTACTAATAAACATGGGAAGTATCTATATAAACAACAATGGTTTTGGGTTTTACTAATTTTCTATTACTTTATTGTTATCATTTTGAAAGCTTTCCATTTAATATTATTGAGTTATACAGTGTATAAAGACCCCAATCACGGAACGCTCCGAATTTCATTTTCGACATTCATTGCGGTTTTTTTTTTTTTTTTTTTTTTTTTTGAAGAAATCTGCTGCCGAAGCCCATAAGATACTTTTAGAAACTTATGGTGATGCTGCTCCGTTATATTCTAATTATCGATTTTTGGTGCCGATTTCGATGTCAATGACGAAGAACGGCCTGGAAGACCAAAAAAATTCAAGGACAATCAATTGCAAGACTTATTGGACTGAAAATTCCGGGAAAAATTGTAGAAAATGATGGAAAATATTTTTATTGTTACATATTGTATCAATTTCCCCCAATAAATGCCTTTTTTAAAGTGAAAAAATGATCAAAATACATGCTAGCTAATAATATTCATAGAAATTACAATACTTTATTACATTATTCAAATATGGTATGTATAAACTTAGTAAAAGTTAAGTAGCAAAATTCTGCAAAAGCTATTTTGTTATTATGAATATTTATTTTAAGTAAATATCGAACTATTCAGAGAATTTATGCAAAAACCCCTATTATTCCAAGTTGCCTGATCTCTTTATTTAAACTATATAAATATTAAAAATAATAAACTGAAAGAAACTTGATCGTCGGTTTTATTTTAATGCATCTGGTTACGTGATTATAAAATTAATAAATAGAATAAAACAAGTCTTAGGTACGAATATGACAACACATAGCAAAGTTTAAAAATAAAACCAACTGACAATTGAAATACATCTTTACTCAAATTGCGGAAGGAGTAGCATTTTCTTCACCTTGAAAATGGATTATCTGCTGACGGTTTAGTAATTCGCAGATAATCGGAAAAATTTACAGTGAAAAGCGTAGCAGAAGTCTGTCTCATCCGATCCGAGCTCATCCCCTAAAAATAGATGGCGTGTACCACCATTTACCCTGACAATATCTTTTAAGTCTTACTTCCATGAACTTTGTCTGATTGCGCTCTCAAGTTGAAATTCTCCTGTTGTAATGTCTTAGAACCACTCAGAGGCTCTTTTAGAAAAATGTGAATGCTCTGTTTCTGTTCCTCTTGGATAGAGAACCTGTTACAGCGACGACCATCTAAAAATATATCTGTCATCTTACTTGCTTTTCTCCGTGCTCTGAAACTGAAATGCGGGCAAAGAGATAGAAGAAATCTTGTTCATTTCAACCTAGAAAAATTGTGGTTTCGAAACGGGGTGGAAAGGCTTTGGCGAGTTATCGCTGTTTATGATTGTTTAGTTTTCTTATATATTTTCTTGTATGCGTTGCAGAGATGGCTTCTTTTTCTTTTTTCTTTAATCATTTGTTTTTATAGATTGTGCATAAATTTTAAAAGATAATTTCATTTTAATAATACTTGGTTTTCAAAGAAACATTTATTTCTTGAATAGGTCGTATATATTGAAAGTACGCACTTCAAATCCCCATTTTTCTAAAAATATCTGTGCATATATATATAAAAGAAAAAAATTTTTTTATAAAATCTCATGAAAAAGTATTCGTTGCATTTAATATGTATAATTTCTGATAAAGGAACAAGAGAAGATTTCTTAAAACGACAAATTTATTTAAGCATATTTTAAAGAGTTATTTTTCAAATTGGGTTGAGAGAGTGTGATATGAGCTGTATTTCACGTGATATTGCAGCTTTACTTTGGACAGTTACAAGTTACAGAAATAAGATCCTGAGAAGCATGGGAAAAACTGAAATCTTCTGCTACCCTGAAGTTAAAGAAATATTTGAATTTTACAAACATGGATATCCAAGCGAAAGGAAAAGAACTAGTCCAAAGCATACATATGAATTAAGAACACGGAAAATTTAACTTTATTGGATATATATACATGTATTGATAGTTTTAATCTAATTTAAACTTTGATCCCCTAATTTTTATCTTAAATTAACCCATATTTTATTCTAAAAGGTTCTCATATTTCCTGATCTGAATCCTATTTTTTTACTTAATTGCTTCCTACTCGCGCTCTAGAAAGCTAATAACTATTGCAATTTCACACTCCGAGCGCAGAAATAAAAATCCCTAATACCTATGCATTTCATTCAAAGATACTTAAGATTCTCTTTCCTAAGTCGACACGCGTCGAAGAAATCCCTATCAGAATTTGGTAGTAAAATCACTGAAAGGAAAAATTTCTGTTTCTTTTGCTCTTTTATCGCGATGTAAATAGACGTGTCTCTTTATCATCGATCTGCTTTCTCTTGTGTAAATCATGACTCCCGTGGAGAAATAAATTGCAGTTCATTCCAGAAATTTCTTCTTTCATGCATCTGCAAAATTATGTTTACATATATATGTATGCAGGGTGCGCCCGAACTCAAGGACTAAACTTTAATAGTAGGTAAACTATATATGTAGAGGAGTATTTTTGTATAGTAATATAGAGTTGAAAATGAAAAATGTATGCGGAACAAGTAAATTGTTAATTAAAAGTCTAACCTAAGCCAAGTAAAGTGTAACCTTAGTGTTAGTAAGTACAAGCTAGGTAGAAAAGTGCAGTGCTTATGAAACTCCAATTGACTCTGATGAGGACCTCATTGTAAAACTCTCGTCTGCTGCTGCAATTATTCAAAAAACACCAGGTATTTTCCAAAGAGAACGCCAATCACTTGTTAAACACTACTTGGTTAAATCGATGTTGGTAGCGGCACATTTGTGCTCTTATTGTAATATTATGAAGGTAAAGAGCTTCCTTAACATTTCTCCATTTCCTTAACATTTTTGTTTTTAAGCCAAAACTTTTCATTTCCGAACCCACATTGCTATTAAAAAGAGTTCTTTATACGCATATAACTAAAGTCTGGCCCATGGATTCAGGAACATCTTGTATATATTCTGTGCTGTTCTTTATTCTGAAATTTAATCGAATTCTGTAGAGACTTAATCTTTCGGTTATAACTTTGTCGGCCAACATTAAAGAATATTTACAGTTAATTTTCTTTCTCGGACATTCCATATTCTTAGTCCTTTCTGATAAGAATTTTAATCAACTTGCGCTTCTAGTCCATTATAGATGTCATATTGATTTCATTGTGAATTGTATCATGCGCAGGGGGGAAAAAGATCAAGATAAAGAATTAGTTTTGTGTGTGTGCAGAGGAAAAGGTTACAGTTACTTCTCACGTTCTACCATTAAACATAATGCGAATTTTATACTTTCATTTTTTGTTGTGGTTTATTTTGTGTAATACTCACCACAACCTATTTAGGTAAAGAATGTGCAAAGCAGTTTATCGCAACGATGTGTGACATCTGTTATGATGCCGAAATGAATCTCAAGCGTGACTTGATTATTTTTATACTAACGAGAAATGAAATGTCCGTAAAGTGAAGCCGCAAAGATTTGAGGTTATAGTGGACTTACCACAATTCTTTTATGATTGTGCATGTTGCATTGTTGTTTCCTTTCCTTTCTTTTCTTATTTTTTTTTTTCAAACCTGCCGCTCAAGTTTGTTATTTAATTTCAATTTGAATGGTTTGTAAGACAGTTTTGATTGCAATATTTTTGTTTTATTTTGATAAATGTGTGGTTTTTATTAACATAGAAAATGACAAAACAACTGGAGGCGGCTTACCACAATTTTTATGTCTGTGTATGTTATAATGTTAGTCTTTTTTTTTTCTTCTTCTGTCTCAAACGTGGTTTGCAGGTTTGTTATTTTATTATAATTCGAATGGATATAAGACAGTTTTGATTGAAATATTTTTATTTTATTTTGATAAATATAAAATAACAAGGATATACTGTTAAAGTACTTCTTTGATTATTGAGCAAAAGTTACCTTTATAGAAAAAAAATTCTCTATCTAATATCTGTAGTTACAACTTGAATTTATTGAAGGATAGTCAACAGAACACTAGGAAGATAATTATAGTGAATGTTACGAACATTTACGTCCTGTAAATTTGCATCCTTGCGAACATTCACGAAATGAATCCTTTGTCAGATTTATTGTTACGAAGATTCACCCAGGGTCTGTTTCGTTAAAAATCAACGGGAACGAGACCTTTTATATAGTAAACATGCCAGCTGATATTAAAAAGTAAGCTTTCTTAAAAGAATTGTCTTTAATTTAGCTAAGAACTTAAACGTAGAAATAAAGAGAGCATTTCTTAATTATCCCATTGCTTTATTTTTCGAAATATATCCCTTTCTTTGAAGCAAACGTACTCATAAATTTGCTGCTTTTAACGTATAATAGGTGTTTTATATTTCTATTAAAAAATCAAAGTATTTTATCTTGATCCCGCATATCATGGGGTGGAGGAAGATTCTCAATGTATGCTTCATGTATCATTAGCTGTACATTGCTTTATTTTTGAAAATATAATTTTTATATAATATAATTTTAATGCATGCTCATAATGAATGTGAAATGCCATTCCTTAACACACATGCAAACATATATATTTGGCCATTTTGATGATATGATAAAATTCTGTGCTAGGTAATTTTGTGATAACTGCGTTTCATTTCAAGTTAGAGATCAATGTTTAGTTATTTTATGTGACAGAAATATCATGAAAGATTCCAAAAAATTATTTTGAGCAGGAAAGATACTAGGCGAATTTTTGGTAAGAAAGAAACATCAATATATTTCCGCCAAGACGATAAAATTTTAATGCTTTTCAAGGCACAATATCTATACAAAACTATATTTTCAGCCATGTTGTTAATTAAAACTATATATACTAAACAAATATAACTAGTTAATCCAATACATCTAAAATTAGTTATAATGAAACTCACTGGCGCATTAATATTCATTAATAATGAAGCTATTGTATATTATTAATAACTATTTGTTACAATATTTATTTATATTTTATTATACAAAATAATTTGCTAATATAATTGAATATTATAAATTTAAATTATTTTGACGAGAAAATGGATCTTTAATCATCATGCTATTATATATTATTAATATTTATTACAATATTTAACTATATTTCACCATGATATAAGATGATTTACGAATATAACTGAAGTTAAATTATTTTATTCTTTGATTGCAATTTATTCTTTGATTGCAATAGAATGTTTTGTGTCTTAATTTGTAAGTGTTTTTGTGATGTTCTACATGTTTTTTATACTTATTTATGATGTACAATAAAAAAAAATATGGAACTTCCATCTAGTTTTTGTTTATTTAGCCTTGTTATACTCAGTGTTTGCTATTTTTCCACATATGTCCCAAATGTATGTTCAGTGCTTTTATTTGATAATAGAACTATTTAGAGTCTCTTTATACACGATTTCTTCTTAGAAGAAAGTATTCACAAAACGGATTGCTACAAGCGTAAATCATACCAATAAAGAATAAGGAATGCTTTCATGTTTCTCCTGCCTCCCCGTTGACATCTATAAAAAGTGAGAACAGGGTTATTGCTATGGTTCTCCTCCTCTGCAACATCTGCGATCTTTTTCTCCATTCCCTACTCATCATCTTTAACCCACCAATCTTGTTGAGTTATTTTTTACACGCGTTTCTGTCTACAGATACATTTTTCTTGCTGAAAAATGTTTAGTCGAAAATTACTCAGGGGGCATAGCGTGCGGAATAAACAGAGATGGAAAAATATTTTTAAACGTAAAGATTTCATTTTTTTTTCTCTTAGCGCAATAAATTAGGTTATTTTGTCAAAATAATGAATAACACGTCTCAATCAACTCAATTCAACTAAGATTTTGAACACCTATTCTTTAGTTTATAAATTTATATTATTAAGTATTAGCATGTCTCAAAAGTTTCTTTCCTGTTTCTAATATAAAATGAATAGACAATATTTACAGTTTAACATATTATTTATTTTGTTATATAAGAACCCTTTTGCTCTATCACCTTCTACCATCTCTCAGGAAGTCTCATTATGTGTTCTTTCCAAAATTGTTGAGTTGGACAAGAAATAATCTTCGAGATGCGCTTTTACTTTGCTTTGATAGATTCAAATCCCTTTTCGCGAAGAGAATTTTTTTAAGGACAGAAAGAAATAATAGTCAGATGGAGCGAGATCTGGAGAGTATGCAGGATGCGGTAAAACATCCCAATCAAACTGTAAGAGCTTCTCTCTTACGACTAATGCAATATGTGATCTCGCGTTGTCATGATGAAAAACAACGCCTCGTCGGTTCATTAATTTTGGCCGATTTTTTGCTATGGCAGCTTTTAATTCATCCAGTTGATGACAGTATTTTGTAGAATTTATTGTTTCACCTTGAGGAAGGAGCTCGTAAAAAATTACGCTTTTCGAATCCCCCCAAATGGAAAAAAGAACTCTTTTGGGGTGTAGTCCCAGCTTTGCGACATTTGAATGCCTATTGTCCTTCATCAAGTGTGTTTTCTATACATATTTTCATATAAAATCTAAGTTTTGTCTTCAGTGATGGCGCCTAAATGCCGTAAATGTCGCCTTTCTCTACCCATGTTTAACGCTATGGGTGAAAGTCTTAAAAGAGACTGTGGCACAAATGAAACGTACTGTAAAAGAGCTCTGGAACGACTGAAACCGATGACATAGACGGCTAATAGTTAAGTCTGCATATTTGCGCAATCAGAGCCAGATAATACCATTCATAGCGCGATGATAAAGAAACTTTTGGGACATCCTAATATAAAGCAAAAATATAAAATAAATTATTTTATCGTTTGCTTTACAAACGTTTTAGTTTTTTCAGTTTGATGTTCTTGGCATAAAAATTCAATATTTAAATTCTAAAAATTATAAGCGCGGACAACAAAAAGTGATAATCTAATATAATAATAGATTAGATTAGATTATCATTTTGATATGTAACGATAATGTATAGATTCGATAATGTAACATTTTTATTCTTATTTATTTGGCTGCTATCCATTGCCATTAGTATAACAAAATTTATTTTTAAAAACTTGTTTACAAAACAGTAAACATTAGACTTTTGCCAAGTAGGGAGAAAAAAAAATTAAATTGTGTTTTCAAACTACACGGCGGCGTCGTTTAAGAAAATTCAATCTTGCCAAGACATTTCCGGATTTCCACCAAAAAAAAAAAAAAAGATATTTAAGAAAATACAGTTTAAACTTCAAGGATGTGGAAACTATTCTTAACAACTACATTATTCACGAAGAAAAACAGTTCTAGGCTATAACTAAGAATCACATTTAAAGCTGTGTTTATATCATTGTCTTCCATTTAAAATGATTCAGTTTACATATTTATATTTACTGTAAATTTTTAGCCTCAATTTCGTCTTCCTTGTTCAGATTGGGGCTGCAGGGTCAATCATATGCAATACTCCGCTTTGAAGTAAGAATGCTTTGACCGAAGCTTTATTAAAAACTTCCTTGAGGAATACAATTGCTTGTTTTTAAAGTTTATATGTCTATATTTATTTTAAAATGTTTATATCATTGTAATATCATTTATGTATTTTTATCTTTATTATTGTTTATAATTGATAAAAATAACAATATATAATTATTGTTTATAACAATATATTTATATTATTTATTTTAATATTGTTTATCTTTAAAGTTTATATGTCTATATTTATTTTAAAATGTTTATATCATTGTACTATCATTCTGGATGAAAAATAAATGCAATAAATATTTATAATATTTTAAAGAAAAATGAAAATATTATTTTTGAATGTTAATGAAATGATTTTATAATCCAAAATTGTTACAGGATCATTTTATGTTATAAAAATAGATTCATTAATCTGAAATCGTATTCTTTAATAAGAAAAAAAAATATGTTGTTTAAAAACGCACTATTGTAATTTCTTTAATTCTTAAAACTTTTTCAAATGTATTAATAAATATTTGATGGTTAGCCAGCATGCGTGTGGTCAGGAAATTTACGAAAAGGTTTTGAATTTCGAATTGATGCATTTAGAAAGTCGCAACTTTTTATTTTATTTATTTTTTATTTATTTAATTTACTCAATCATAACGAAATATCGTAGAATTAATAACTGGGGTAAAGTTTCAGTCTTCTGATATATTAATTGTTACGAAAAAATTTATAAATGGAAGAAAAATGTTAGGTTTTTTTTTGTTGTTGTTGTTAGGCTTTTTTTACCTATATAAAAGTTATAATTCATTTAGTTTACTTTTTATATCTTTTATGATTTTTAGGCTCATTTTACCCTAATATAAAAGTATCATTCATTTGATTAACTTCTTATATCTTTTATAATAATTTTTTTATTGAAAATTCACCTTTTTATAACTCAAGTTTTATTCAAATAATCTAATATATACATGTTTAGTTACCATGTGTTTTTTTAATTACTTAATTTTTTATTGAAACTTTACCTTTTTATAACTCAAGTTTTATTCAAATAATCTAATACATACATGTATTAGTAACCATGTGTTTTTAATTGCTTATTTTTTATTGAAAATTCACCTTTTTTATAACTTAAGTTTTACTCAAAATAATCTAATATATACATACATTAATAAACATGTGTTCTTTTTAATTACATAATTTTTTTCTGTAAACATAAGGAAATTAGAAGCTAAATTACTGAATATGCCGTTTTAGTAATCCATCTTCTAATCATGATGTCAACCCAAATTAATACTCTAGTTCCTTTTCTCTGCCGAATACTGATTGGACAATGTAATTATTAGACGTCAGTAATTAGATTCCCGATACGTAATCCTTTCAACCCCTTCTGAGTTCCTCTTTGTTTCGTGTATTAACCTTTTTCTTGTAATTACAAACGACAACTGCATTGTGCTTCGAGGACAAATATCGCTTTTTTTATGCCTCGGTGACTGAACCTATTATTACTACTACAATCCTGAATCCTGTAATTTAGAATATGACTTCGAATGATAGGGATTGCAGTTTAAATGGCAACGGATTTGAAAGAAAAGGCTATATTATTATCGGTTCTTTTTTTTAATCTTTCCCTTTAGCGATTTCTGATTAAAAATTGTGGTTGCTTATTTTGAATAATGCATATAAGGTCTTGAATCTGTTTAGCCTGAATAAACACTTTTTTTTTATTTGTAAAAGTCAGATGCTATTTACTCTCAGTAATCCGATCGGATATCAGACAAAAGGATTAAAGCTCATATAAAAAATTCATTTTAACTACAAAACATGTTTTTTGTCAATATATGCAGATAATTATATTTTATAAAATTATAAAGAAAAGTATATTAATTAAAACGAAGTTATACAGAAAAATATATCAAATGAGATAAAATTGTAGTAAAAAATATGCTGGATAAAATAATTATACAGAGAAATATGCTATATAAAACAAAGTTATATAGAAAATTGTAATATATTGAATAAAATTCTATTGAAAAGTACATTGTATCAATATTATAAAATAAATTTACAATAGATTATTATTGTTTAAGCTAAAGCAGGTGCACAGAAATTTGTATCTGCATTCTTTTCATTTGTCTTTCTGGGAAAACCAGAATATAAGAGGAATAATTTACTATATTGCATTCTGTTTAAAGTAACGATAGATTTTCTTGAAAAATTGAGAACCGTGTAGCTTTGAAACTCCGAGGATCTAGATATTTTTTCTTCGATTCTAAATATGATTATCTTAAGTACAAAAGTGATTTGACGATGACGTTGCAATCAAAAGAGATAACTGCTAAAATGCTACATGCGTATCTAGGCTTCATATATCTGAAGATCGGATACGGTTTAACAGTCTTGTTATGATATGTTAAAAATGCCGAATTCTAAAATGAAGATACTTAACCACATAATTGAGGTTCAAAATTGTAAGTTTCATACATAATAACGCATAATTTAAATTCAAAATTTCGCTAATTCTAAAAAACCAGATGAAAATCCGAAAAATAATTTTATTTTTAAAAGTATATAATTAGTTCCCTTTATATAAAAGACAAATGCTAAAATTCCACCATATTGGGAGAAGAAAATGAATTTGTTTTATTTATGTGCATATAAAAATGGAACTAAATACTTAATTTTTCTTCTTTTTTTATAAAGATCTGAAGTATGTTTCTTAAATTTTATCGAATCCTTTATCCTCTTTGCTTACAATAACATGCCTGTCTCAATCATCCAATTACAGAATTTTCGATATTTAACACCTTAATTGTTTTATTTTCTTGACTATCTAATAAGATGACATCTTCTATTTTGGAAATATTTCTTATTTTGATTCAAATAGAAATCCATTGAATACTTATCCATGTATTCGAAGTAATATTGAATATTGAATTTTAATATTGAATTATAATCGTTATGAATGGTTTATTTTTTGCTTACAACTATCAAAATTCGATAAATCGATGCATATATGGCACTCGGGCAGAACAGTTAAGCGGTTAAAGTTGCAGTTGAGCCGAATTAACAGTTAATTTAAATGATAAAATCCACGTGATATCTTTAAATATCTCTCTCTTAAGTTTTTATATGGACAGAAAAATAAAATTCTCAAATAGTAGAGGGCTAAATCATCTGAGTAGAGGGCTAAATAAATTCCTAGTTTAAGGGTTAAAGTACACATTTAGAATGAACTCCAATGCTATATTCATATAAAAATGCATCAAAATCAGTAATTGTTACACTGTATTATTCATTCTATCTAGTTTTGGAAATAAATGCTCATGGCATATAAGATACTTGTATACGGCGCCGGATTATTAATAAGAAACACATACCTAGGGACGTAGGCCTAGGGAACTCACACATTTAGAGATTTTCGAGATTAGAGAAACTCGGGTTTTTTTTTCTCCAAATTTTGATACGAAGAGTTTGTTATAAATATCACCTACTGAAGAAATCCTATTTCAAAATCTCATTATATTTTGAAAGTTATTTAATTTTACTCTTTCATTTAATTATAATGATGCAATCGAATTTATTCACATTAAAATTAAATATTAATTTAATTAAACATTGTTGTAACGACATTCCTAATTACTTATCATTTGCAAGTATTATGTCATGTTATTTTATAATCCTAAAAAAATGTGATGCTTTATAATATTTTTTAAAAGTTGGACCTATTATTAAATATTATTTAAATTGTGGTTAGAAAAATGTTGTAACTCTTTTTTAGCTATTACATTTAAAATTATTTTGAAATATCCACTGTATATTTTTTTATATGCGATATACTGAAATAAACTTTGTAGACAATGATTGCTATTTTCAGTTTGTCAAAAATTTGCTGCTTAAAATTGTTTATATAAATATTAAGTTAAAACCATTGAAAAAATATTTGGTTTTGAAAGTTTGTACAGGAAAATAGATCCTGATATTTGTATTACCTTAGTGCCTTTCGAAAACCCACACACAACCACGAACGAATCTGGTGGATCAACGTTTTGGGAAACAAGATGTCCAAAATCAAAATTAGAAATCTTGTGCCGTTTCTTCAAGGTCACGATGTACTGATCTTCCCAGACCAAAATCCTGGATAATTTCTTTTTCCTTCCTCAACAAAGCTCTTCTCCAAGAAATAATAACTTCATTAAAATTCCTCATCTCATATTCCCTACCAAACACTCCCTTTTCCATTATTGTATTGTGTATAATTATTTTGTGCACTGTATGTAAACTTTAATTTTTTTTCTTCTTAATAAATCTTTCCAGGCATATCCATTCAAACGATAAAGCATTCTAGAGATTCCAAGTTCAGGGATATTCTGCGGCGGGGAAAAAAAAAGTGTCCTTAGAAGACTTAATTCAGCCCTATATGTGTATGAGATGGATTTAAACATATTACACATCAAGTCGGTTTCTGTGCAATATTTCCTAATACTATGTTATCGAAGTTAATATTAAAAAAATTTTTAAGTCTTTTTGCTAGAACTTTCCAAATCACCAAATTTCCATGCGAAGAATTTGTTGTGAGCGTTACCTTCGTTGCAATCCGATTTCAAAATATCTCATTGTTTTGCGATGGATTTGTCCATTCGGTTCTGTGTTATTAACGATTTCTCAATCCGGTGAATAAGGAGCAGTGGCGCATCTTCTTGTAATTTAAGTCATTTCTGTGTGTTCATCCCGACTTAAAAAGGGAGAAGAAATACTCATCTTCCAAAGCAACATCACATTATGTCGTAACGCTTCGTACATGCGTTTTCATGCGAATTGTTGAGGTCAGGCAAATAGCTTCGCATTTTTTTTTTCTTTCTTTCTCTGTCCTAACGTTGGGTACGACGGTTGTGGGTTTAAGAAAAGTGTAAAAAGATCCGATTGTTGCTCTGCGTAGGTCAGAGAAGCTTACTCGCTACTTCCGCCGCTGTCAGTGCTCTTTCTAAATGACGCAATTTCCTTAGAGAAGCTCTCGAATTACGACGATGTCTCACTTTTCTGTCCATCTGCCTCCTACGATGGCTACTCGGAAAACAAGACAGGAAGGGGTTGTTCCATGATTGTAATTCGGTTTCTCATTTTGTGTTCGGAGGTAGACTTGTGACTAAGAGTTAGCGGAAGAGTTCTTTAGAATTTCTGAAGAACTGAAAATAAGAGCTGTTGGAATAATTGAATTTGAATAAAAAAGATAAAGCTAACCAGTTATACTATTATGTAAATCATTTTACTGAGTTTTTATCCTTGAAAAATATGTTAGACATAAATGATTCTTTTTGGAATACATCCATCTATTAAAGTGCCCCATACGTTTCTTCCGTATTTCTAATATGAAATGAATACACAATATTTACTGTTTAAGATATTATTTATTTTGTTATATAAGAACCCTTTTGCTCTATTACATTCCTTCATTTCTCAGTAAGCCTCATTATGCCTTCTTTCCAAAATTGTTGTATTTTGGACAAGAAATAATCCTCCATGCGCGCTTTTATTTCGTTGATGGATATTAAACCGCTTATCACGAAGAGAACTTTTAAAGACAGAAAGAAGTAATAATCAGATGGAACGAGATCTGGAGTGTATGCAGGATGCGGTGAAACATCCAAATCAAATTGTAAAAGTTTCTCTCTTAAGAGTAATGCAATATGTGGTCTCACGTTGTCATGATGAAAAACCATGCCTCGTTGGTTCATTAATTCTGGCCGTGTTTTTTTTTTTTTTTTTTTTTTGGTATGGAAGCTTTTAATTGATCCAGTTGATGACAGTATTTTGTAGAATTTAATTTTTCACCTTGAGGAAGGAGCTCGTAGAAAATTACTCTTTCCACTTTCACCAAATGGTCAAAAGAACTATTTTGGGGTCTGCAAATGAAACGTACTGTAAAAGAGCTCTGGTACGACTGAAACCGATGGCATAGACGACTAAAAGATAAGCCTGCATGTTTGCACTAGCACAGCCAGATAAAGCCATATATAGTTTTTTTTAGAAATTTTTAAGTAAATGTATTCCATATAAATAATTTAATGATTGCAGCAAAGAAAGATTGTATTGCATAATTCCTCAAAGGCGGCTAGAAAATTATTAAAAATTTCTTTTTTAAAAACACTTTTATTTTTGTTCACTTAGAATTAGTTATCTTTCTTTAAAACGCTTTTAAATTTTGAAATAAACAAAAATTTTTGAAATTTGCTTTATATTTATGTGAAAAATTATTTAATGAAATCTTATTATTTTATTTCATGCAACGACACCCTAATATTTTTCGAGGCATGATTCCACTTATGATTTACCATTTGAGAGAGGGAAAGGAGAGGGGAGGGTATGAATGCACCGAGTGCAAGTCTATAAGAGTAACGTGAGGATAATATTTTTACGCATATTTTACGTTTCTGGAAGTAAAAATGAACTATTTATTCGAAGGGAATGATATATAATTTATGATAATAGGGAATGATATATAATTATTATACACCGAACTCCATTCATCCTCGTTATGATGCTACTAATGTATATTAATTCATTCGAACTACAATCTGTGTGTTTGGCTTAAAGGTTGGAGAGGGATACCAATTCTGCCATGACCTCATCATTCGACCATGGATCGAATTAACGAGGACCATCTGAAAATAGTCCTATGTGGCTTCAAAACTATTGAATAATTTAACTAAAACTAAAACGAATATTTCTTTTTAAAATGTTGTATACGACCCCTCAACTTTCCTTTGATGAGATTGGATAAAATAGTTATTGCTTCTTTCGTGGAACTGCATTCGCTTAGCGCTCCGGAATTCCTAAAATCTATCACTTACGCATTTGGTCTTCGCTGATAAGTGGGAGGCAGTTACTTTCTGTTTCCATTTAAGTAGCTTTATTTAGTTGTATCTGATACAATATTTACCATCCATTTCGTGTCTCTGCTGTAACCGCAGATCTTATCGATTACATACGGTGTAAAATATTTCATGAATGGAGCAAGAAATATATGACTGTTGTAGTTCCTGTGAGTTATTTTGTAAAAAAAAAAATTATATTTCACAATGAAAATTGGGAGACTACTATATTCTTTCATAGCTGTTCAGAAATCATATCTATGTGATTAAGAATTTTCTAAACTGTATCATTATTTTGTTGCGAACATAAGATTTTATTTTTCTTTTGGCTTAAATTTTTTATATCACAATTTTTATTGCTATATTGCCATTTGCTATAGGTATTTTAGAAACCAGCTGAAATGTTTCCCCATAAACTTTCTAGTTTACTCGCTAATATGGCTCAAATGGTAAATCATAAGTGGAATCATGCCTCGAAAAATATTAGGGTGTCGTTGCATGAAATAAAACAATAATAATGTAGTATGAAATAATGTAGTATTAAACATATATCATTGTTGGACACTAGTTATGAACGAGACTATTAGAGTGCCATTTTTGGTGATTAATCGCTGGCATGTGGTTAATACAAAAATACCAGAAAACCGAATAAACATTTCGAGCGTCTTTTTTCTGAACGATCGTAATCAAAATTTTATAGAGAATCTTAAATAAATATTAAATTTTTCTCTAAACTTAAGTATATGACTAATACTATAAATTGTAAACCATTGTATTCTAGAAATTTCATTTAACAACGGTGGACTGTATGCAGTGTTGAAAGACATGATAGTGACCTCACATGCAATCATTTTATCTTTACAGCATTTACGCGTGCATCAGCTCTTCATGAATAGATGAAGACATCGTCATCCTCTGCTTTTTCACACATCATTGTTGAGATAGGAATTCCAAGATATCGACGAGTGCCGCACCCAGAAATCCTTCCTTTCAACACTTAACTGCCGCTTCCGTTTTATCCGTTAATCGGTGATCGGATCATCATAAAACTGGCCCCGTTTTCACCCGATTTCTGTCTGTACTTATTTGTTTGGTAGCCCATAAAATTTCACTACCATGGTTCTTTATGGAGGGTGGAGGACCTCGAGGAGTTAACTGCGACCGAGTTCTTCCACCTTGTCTGTCAGCGATGTCTTCTTGCCCTTGATCTTGTGCGTTGAGTGATATTGTTATTTTGTTTAATTTATTTGCTTTCTCTCTCTTCTTGCTATCAGCCTGGGAAGGAAATGCTTGAGCAGTCGGAATCTTCCTCTTCCCGAATTTGGCCTTTGTCATCAATGTTGGTTATGGCGTAGTAATTTAAAGTGAATAAGGCTGTTTTTTAACACGAATTACATGTGCTTTCTAATGTTTATTGATGAGAAAATGAGGGAAATACTCTTCCTCTGGTTATACTCAATCTCTTCTGTAATACCTTTTGTATTTCAATCTACTTTATTTGTTGAATTTATTATTAACCGTTTGCAATCCGAAAAGTAATAAGAAGCATAATTATACATTTGTTGATGTAAGTGGTATAGTAATTTAACGTGAATAAGCTGTAAGCTATTTTTTACAAAGTTGATGTTCTTCTTAATGTTTATTGATAAGAAAATGAAAATAACCAAAAACGTTAAGTGTTATTACAACCTATCTTTAGGCTAGGCAACTTTCACATCAGTTTTAACTTCAAAAATTCAAAATATTTTAAATTTAATTTTGAAGAATTTTTTTTAATATTTTGTATTAAAATATCGTCAGCCTGCATATTTCTAATCCATATTTATACGGCTTAGCTCTGTGGTAACGGGGTGACTGGCTGTAATTTAAAAAAAAGCCTGTATATTTAATTATATCGTAATAATTAAACGATATGTTTTATATTAAATAAGGGTGGAAATATATTCCGATTAATCGATAAATTATTATTTCGATTATTTATTATAAGTTGAAAATCTCTTTCTTCTTTTCTGTTTTTAGATAAAAGTGACTTGATTTGTCATAATTTTTACTTATAAATATATAAATTATATTAAACTTTCTGGAATGGTCACCCTGAAACATTCTCGCTTATTTTCTATATAAATGTACTTATGTAGTATTAACCATGTAAATGCTACATAATAGTTATGAAAAATCTTATTAGAGTGTATTCTTAGGTGATTAATCACTGGAATGCGGCTAATACAAAAGTATCAGATAAAGTATTGTGTATTTCGAATATTATCGTTTAAAATCAAAATATAGCGCAGAACTGCAATAATATCACATACCAAATTTCTTTATTTAAGTCGATGCTTTTTGAATTATCGTGTTTGCATGCTTACAAAAGTACAGATCAATATACGTTCAAGCCCTTGACGGATGTTCCGATTTCCTAGGTCCATTTAAAAGATGTTGTTTTTACTTATGACACTTTGTCAGCGATTATGGCACTTTGTCAGATCTGTCAGCGATTTAAGCGGAGTGAGCGTCTCTTGTTTTTTCAGTAGCGTCGTTTCAGAGTACAACTTAGCTACTTCATTCACAACTTAGCTACTACTTCACATTCGCTTGCACAACCCCTTTTTACATGGGGGGGGGGTACATCCACACACCTCACAGATAGAACACAGAAGAAGAACAACCATGCAGAACGCCGGCGGGTCCCGCATGGTAATAGACACTCTACCCCTATGCCAGGACGCCGGCTAAAAGATGTCATTGGTCTAGTTTACAAGTAAATAAATATGTAAAAAATGCGAATTCATTTATTAAGATATTTAAAATATTAAGATATTGTCAATACTTTATCAATTACAAATAACCCGATCATTTTTTGTTTGTTATGATTATTTAATTATGATGGTAATAATAAGCATCAGCATCTGCTTTAATGATATTGTGTGCAAACATCGATATCTTACAAACATACATCATAATAAACAAGTAAATAATTAGGTGTACATTTTTCGAAGTTAATAAAATAAAAATAACCTAAAAATCATTAATATGTTGTTTGAATTAAAAATGTGGCGGTTTGTAATTAAATTGACTTATTTATTAAAAGTGGTAATGTGCACTATTTAGGCCCGCTAATTGTCTAAATCTGCGACTGGTTATGCTATCAAAGGTGAATCTTTTCCTCTGGTTATATTTAACTTCTTATTTAATGCTACTACCTTTTGCATTTCAATCTAATTTATTTGTTGAAATTATATTAACTTTTTGCAGTCCGAAAAGTAAGAAGAATTGCATTTGTGAGTGTAAGGATTTCTTCATTGCTTAGGAAGTCTAAAAGTGTGATTAAAAGCTTGTTTTCCTAAAAATTAATGGAGAGTTATTGCTATTTTACTGCTTTTGTAACAATCACTACCTAACAAGAATTTGAAAGCGATGCATACTTCAAAATGACAAGTCAGATTCGAGACTGAATTGATAACAAACCATTCGAAAGTGTAAGAGGTTGTTGTTTTAGAAGTAAAGAATAGAGAAATTTAAATGTATTTAAAAATAGTAATAGTTTCTGTTCAATGGATTTTCCTCGATTTTTTTTCTGTTTCATTTTGATATACTTTTATTTGTGAATAAATATCCGCATTGGCTACTTGAATTTATGTGAGCATTTACAATCCTTCTCTGACAAATTGATCTCTGTCGTTAAAAATCAGATTCTTATTCACGGAAATCTCGAACTATCATTTTCTTTTCTCATTAACATCCTCTGTGTCATATTTTAAAACGAAGTTAAAACGGAGAGCCATTCTTTTCTCATTTTGAACACTTAATATATCTTTTTTTCGCACTTTCAGCTGTACCATGGGAAGTAGTAACACTATTATTGTCCAAACTGTCACTTTCAGTGACTGCATTTTGTCTGTTAGGTCCAACTCTTACGCCAAAATGCGGGGGGTTGGGGTGAAAACTGGGGGGGGGGATTGTAGCATCATAAGAGTAATAACCGCGAAATGAATCATTTCCTTCCAGATTATTATCACCATCATCACTGTCTAGCCTCAAATTGGATCATCTCTTTTGGTCCGGAAGTCCTATCTGCTCCAGTTAACCTCTAAGTTCAGGGTCTTTTTTTTTTTTTGTCTTTTTTTTCTTTCCTCTATTCCTCACTCCTTTTTATTATTTATTGCATATATAATAGACATTTTCGTGATTTCTAGTCTAAATGTGGGAAATTTAGTACCTTATCGTTTTACCGAGATTTCCAGAAGGAACAGACAGACAATGTATGCCTCTGTCTGCGGAAGCTATACATATTATGCAAAATTCTGCGTTATCTCTTTCTCTGGAATGATAAGACTTCCTTTAAAGGATTCTTTACGTAACTGAATACTTGGATGGTTCTTTTTTCCTTTCTAATAACCGTTTAAAATTATTTTATTTACTTTATTATAAATTGGAACAGGAATCTTTTCTGTAGAAATTAGGGATTTAAAAAATACTTGGAATTTTGTTTCTCAATATGTTACTCAAGTATTTCTTGATAAAGCATTATAAAATTTTTCAACTAAAGCGTGGGAACGTATTTCTGCTGATTAATTCCGAAAAAATTTGGCGAAGAGGATGCTTCGGCATCTTTGAAGGCTGTGTCTTATTAAATTCATTCATTTTTTTCTTTGTGGTTTTAAGAATATTGACTACTGTAAGTAACTTAATGAATGACGGATATTTAACATTATATACATACATCCTTTCTTTCATTTCCTTAGTAATTATAATTTCCTTTCTTTAATGCTTGCAAGTTTCGTTAATTAGATATTTGACGTTGCTAAATGTAGAATGGTTAACTTTTCTCCTTCCTTAATTGTGAGAAGATTTTTTTCACGCCAGTCTTAGTTGGAACTATACATTTCTTGACTGAATATTTTCAAGGCATTATATAGAACAAAGTTTTGTAAATTGTTAGACGGAACAAAGAAGGTGTCCAAAACTCTATCAAAGGTTTGCTTTTTCTGGGATTCTTAATTATTTGTAAACAAGTAAATAAGATATTCATCTTCATAAAATATTCTCTTAAAATGTTCTAAATATGCATTACTTGTGTTTCCTTTAATTATTTCTTATTTAAAGCTTCATTTTCTTATACATATAAAGAATACAAAGCTATCCTTCCCTGGTCTTTATTTCCACATTCATCGATCATAAATGTATACTTACAGTTACGAAAACCTTTAAAAAGAGGTATACATTCATGTTATAGTATTTCTGAAAGTAATAAATAAATAAATAAATTTAAATAAAATTCCCATAGGTGATAAAAAAGGATTTCCTATAAAAAATTAAAATTTTGTTATTTTCATAATTTTTTTAGCTTTTAAAAATACCATAACATGCAATGTATATCTCATTTGATTTTTTTCTCTTGTAATAAGAAGAACATGTCTACTTCTACGATTACAAAAATAAAGTCTGGTAAAAGTAACACTTTGCGCCATGTATATTCCAATTTCTAACCATTCATTTTATTTATTTATTATTATTATTCATTTTTTTAAACTTTTTTTTTAAAGTTTTTAAATTTTTTGGCGGAAACAGATTTTTTTCCATGACAAAAAATGTTATTAACGAAAAAAGGGATTTTGAGAGACAAATGTTTCAGAATCACTGTTTTAGATTTATTTCCTGATCATATGAAAACCTTTAAATTGTTTCATTCGATAAATTTTCATATGATGCCCTTGTTATAATTCAAATGGTTCATTAGTAACAGTATTATAAAATCATGTAAAATTTACTTTAAAATTTAAAAAGACAAACGTGTCTGCCTTTGAGCTCTTGCTGGTTTTGTCAATCCATTATTCCAGTAATATCCTATTTTTTAAAAATATTGATAGCTACATCTCATTGAGAAAACGAAATATATAACATAAGATTCAAAATGAAGTTACAAGAAAAAGTTTACCGCAATATCTGTTTGTTATAAGAAAATTTATCTAAATATCAACCAATAATTCATTTTGAATGATCGATTGGCAAATAAATTATTTCAATGTGGTTTATTAAGAATAATGTAATTTCTATTTTACTATTTACTATTAGAAAAAATTTATTTCATATCAATTAATGGCTTGTTATTATTTGTATTTCTCTATCTATTATAAAAGGAAGTTTATCTCAATATATAAACCAATGATTTATTTATGATGATAGATGAACCAAAATTGACGTTATTTCTATTTTATTACAAGAAAAAGTTTACCGCAATATCTATTTGTTAAAAAAAGTTTATCCCAAGATCAACCAATGATAAATTAACGTACAAATTACTTCATTAAAGTTTATTGAATATATTACAACAGCTTAGAGAACTAAACGGTGGAGGTTTTATAATTGTCGTATTTATCGAATATAGTTATAGTTATAAAAAAATACAACAAATTTTTACTACTTCATAAATTGCTTATTTTCTTTCTTAAAGAAAAACTAGCAAAACTTACAGAAAATTTTCTTAAAAATAAGAATATATCACTTCTCAGTCCTTAACCTTCAACCAATATCGTCCAGCATCCTTCATCCAAAAAAAAAAAAAAAAAAAAAAAACACGAAAAATTCAAATTGAATAAATGATAAGCATGTTCTTTTTCCACTTTGTTTACATAGTTAGATTCTTGAGTTGATTCACGTCCTGGTCGAGTTCTCACGACTTTTGGTTCGGAAGGACATACATAAAAATTCTAAATTTACCCGTATCAACCTCAATGATGAGCGAACGATAACGTCCTAGTCATATCTAAATTGGATAAGTAGAACTAAGAGTAATTAAGGTTTTTGAGGTCAAGAAAGAGTAAACAGAAACGCTTGTTAGGGTAAACACTCTACCAAGTCGTCATGCTAACAACTGTGAAGATTATGACATTCAGTAGTTTGCATATGTAAATTCTATGCGTTTCTTTTGCGTGGGTTACTTTTTGCAAATTTTTTTTAGGTTATAAGATAGTTTTTCTTTTTCAGATCTTATTAATCATCGCCTTTATTTATAATTTTTGCAATTTTTTTGTTTTTTCTTTTATAGAGTTAATTTATTTATTTATTAGATATATTATTCAAAAAGAAAGAGCAAGTTTAAAATATTTATTTCTAATTAACAGCAATAAATAGAGACACATATGATGATATTTTACTAAATATATTGGTTATCACTTTATTACATAAATAATTTTGTGCGATAAAAAATTATAACATCCGAAAATTTTGCAGTAAAAGAAGTTGAGTTTAGTTATATTAAAAATTCAAATATATAAATTGAGTTAGTTATATTAAAAATTCCATTTCAAAGCAGCATTAAGGCTGTTTTGGGACGGGCCTCGTAATTTTATTCCGCGGTCAGATAATAGAGTGGATGACAAGACTTTCGCATCACACCATTAGGAGGACATTTGACTTCGACGGATTTTGCGTGCACCAGGACCGCTTACCCGACGGTCTTTCGGTGCAATCGGGGGTCGAGCCTGGAGTCCTCCGAGAAGACGAGACCGTGCCACCAGGCCACGGCTCCCCATATGATGTCGGTAGTGTATGTTGAAATGTTTAATATTTGACATTTTACAGAAAAAAAAAGAATATTATCATAACATTACCGAATTTTAACTCAAAAAGAATGCTTGTCACTGAAAATTTTCGAATGTTTTTTTCTAAAATGAATAAATGAACCTAACCCTATGAGAAGTCGAAATTAGGTTTTCTATTTTTCTTGAATTTAAAAACTGGTGATTCATTTTTTTTTATAAACATTCATAGATGAAGTATCTTAAAACTATTTTATAATACTCTGAGATATTATTTTTGCATTTAATAATATTCAGAAATATTATTGAATGCATAAAAGTTCATTTCATTCATTACAAAAGCTAAATATCCTGACCTTAAATCTGTAACAACAACGAATTACCCTTGCCCTTCTTTGGTATTCGGGGTGAACTGAATGATCGAGCCGCCGCGATACATAACATCGGACATTATAATTTTATAGCTTCCACTACAAGCAGTATATGTGTCTCCTCCGCTGTAAAATCGTAGCATTTGAACGCTTGGAGAGCACCACTAAAGATAGCCGCTCAAACTTAAATTGGAGTGTTCTGTAGCAATTTAAGGTTTCTATACTTACCCTGCAGCAGCTAAAGAACTTCCGTAATGGCTACGGAAATTAGGTCAAAATTACGAAGTTACGGATATACAGTGAAAAACTATGGAAAGCTACGAAAAACTGATATGTAACAAAAGCTATAAAAATAGTCGCAAATGCGTACTTCCCAAAATCTTACTCAAGCAATACTGGAAGTGAAATAATTTTTAACATGGGTAAAAAAAATGGTGTTTTTTTCCAACATGAACGCAAAAACATTGGAGTCCACTAATTATGACAAATGTTTGTGGGAGTTTATTATAATGATAAACCGAGCGATGATGATTTTAAAAAAAAGCATAAATGAATGAAACTCACTATGAGATTAGTGACTATTTAATGAAAAAAATTTGTGAATGTCTTACAATTCATTTGTTTGATCAACAAAATCACGCTGTGTGATTTAAAAAAAAATTATTTCGCTCATATACCCACCCAATCAGTAATAAATGTGTGTTAAATAATTTTGAATAATGTTTTCAAATATTTATTTTAATAAATTAAAATTCTTTGGAAACATCTATTCTTGAATAATTTGTGGATACTAAGTTAAAAGTAATATATCTGTAAGAACTGCTTCTGATGACTGCATAACCAGTAATAATAGTAAAATAATAAATAAGTAAAATTTCAATAAATTAATAAAGTGGAAATTAAATGTTATAGAATGTTAATACATAAGCAATTTAAATAAAAAAAATAATAAAAATATATTACGTTAATTCCGCTTATGAAAATTCATTCATTGAATTCACGGATTATAAAGCCCACTTGCGTGATCGAGGCAGTCTCAATATCAAAAAGGATAACCATTAAATGGTGAAATTTTACTTTACTTTTCATTTCACTTTTACCTCTTTTCCCCTTTTTTGTGCATTTCTTATTGGCAGGTCTTTAAATTTGCATTCCCCAATTACATTTTATAAATACCCATATTATTGCATTCTTTTTCAAACCACAATTTTTATTTCTTGCCTCAATTCCTCACACTAAAAAATCTCTCCAAATAAACATCTATCCATTTGTAATTGAAACATCTGGGAAGAAAATCATATCCCACATACCCCTGCCGTGTCTGTCACGAGCCCATCTCACCCACCAAATCCCACACGCGTTTGAGATAGAGATCTGACATTTGGAGATGAGATCTCATCCCTTGGAGTTGAGGGATGGGGGGGGGGGTAAATGGAAGAAAGGGACGTGAGGCTAAAGCGGAGGATATCCTTATGTAATACGGTAAGCTCGTTTTGGGATCACTGATGTTGCTACATCGGACGAGAATCCAGTTGCCTTGACAACCGACGCGCCTGGATTTACCCCGTGCAGTAAATTTTTATGCTGTTTCTTCAGTGGGTGACATTATTTTATTTTAAAGAGTAGTTGTTGGATTTGCTATTGAAAAAGTAGTTTTGGAGTGTGTGACTTTTTATTTTTTTGCGTGTGTGTATGACATTTGTTATAAAGACTCCTCAATTTTCTCAAGATTGTTTGTGACATCAGTGGCTTGATCCCTCTGAATATGCATATCTAAATAGGTATAAATAATTAACTCTTCAGTGCACGATTTCTTAAATTTTAAAATAAGAAGTGTTTTTGACATCGGAAGCTCACATATAATAGCAGAAAACACACACAAAATCAAAATAGAATTTTCAAAAATTTCTTTATTCTAAATTCTATTCTAAAAAATTCTTTTTTTCTATTCCAAATTTTATTGTAAAAATTCTAAATTAATTTTTCATTTCAAAAAAAAAATGTTCTATTTACTTTTAACATTAAAATTTTTTTAAAAAAATTGATCAAATGCCATATGCAGTGAAAGGTTAAAATATAATCTCTTCTAAACTTGATTCTTAATAAAATCGTTTTCTTCATTTTATTCTGAATACTTATATTTACTTCCTTTCTAATTGATGAATTTATTTTATATATTATATATCAGCAATCCTAGTTCATTGAAGTTTATTTATACCATTACGCTGCGCAGAGATTTCCAATCTCTTTCGAATCGGTGAAATTGTTTTCACAACTCCTGGGTAAGTTGGTGATTGTTTTAGAACTATATTGGAATTTTGAAAAGTTACGCAACTATAAGAAAATCCCTTCCATTTCATGTTTGAAAATCCCCATTTGATGTTTATTCGATATAACAAAATTCTCAAAGTTCTTTTATATTTAAGTTCTAATAGTAACTAAGATCATACTGACAAAACTACTTATTAAAATAAATGAAAACAAATTATTTGAGATAGAATTTTTTGATACTGTTTAAATCTATACTTTCAGTTGTATTCTCCAATTTTGGGATTACTATGAAAATTTTCATACAAAGATGAATGCAATCTAGAAAAGTTTAAATAGATTGAATTTATATGTTTTAATTATATTTTTGATTACAGATAAAAAAAAAGAATTAACTTCCAAAAACGTTTTCTGGTAGCTTAGCAGTTATATTTATGATCAGAACAAAAACAAGTTTTATTTCATTCTTGTTACATTTCGTCACAAAAAAAAGTGCATTTTAAATAATGAAATAACTGTCAGTTATTGACATTTGGATAGCCACAAAATTAATCATATTAATTACTGATTATCTGAAAGTATTTTAAGAATTTATTTTTAATTGCATTACATGAAATGACTTGTTTTTAAATGCTATTTTTGTCTCCTAATTAATAGTGATAAAGGTCAGAAATCTTCATTTGGAAAGATTGGTTTCCTATGTAAATAAACTATTTCAATTTTCTTTCAGATTTGCATTTTAACGAAATGTAAGCTAAGGTAATGCATTCACAATAAATTTTTCCTGTGTTTCTTCTGTCAGTTAATTAATTTTCTACCCTTTTTCCTGGCTCAGGTTAATTAACACGGAACTGAATTAATATTATTTAGTGACTTTTAACCTTTTATATACAACTTTTAAATGTCTGAAGAAACTGCTCTTCATGATTATATATTTTTCTACATTGTTTTGTTTTTTATGGGTTTTTTTTTGTCTTATTTAAATTGATTTTGCTCGTTTATTCCTCTACAGGCTACATTTGGCAACTAACTTTACTCGTCCGAATATTGAATTTTCTGGCTGTTAAATTATTAATAAGAAATGAATTTATTTAAAATTTCACCTTGTTTTTTTGATAAGACAGAAAAAAATATTCATTTAATGGAATCTATTTGCAGAATATTTAAAATGTCTGCATGTTAGAAAAGTTTCTTTTTAAGAAAGAGTAGTTTTTGTAATCTTAATTTAATATTGGTGAAAACACGCGTTTGAATGGTTTGATCGAACAATGAAATTATTATAGTTTGAATTTCTTACATTAAAAATATTGTTACAAATTGTATATAAAATTAATTTTGAAAATTTTATTGAAGTACAAAAAATGAAACTGGTGTTATTAAAAAGGTAATTTTTTCTCCAGAATTTCAGCCTATGTAAAAAGGCATGTTTGTGAGATATTTTTTGGGAAAATTGCCAAAAACATTAAAAAATGTTTAATTTATTTTTTAATTATCTTTCGGATTGGCGATAGTGAATTTCACCCTGTGTTTAAAAACATATGTGCAAGCTTTATCAAGATCGGTTGAAAACTATAGATATGTTTAAAAGACACACACATATATACACATCAATGTAGTTTTGATAGTAAGCGTAAGCTAAGCATAACTATCAACGTGAACAATCTTCTCAGAATTTTTGTTCATTTGTGTTAATATGAGATAATGAATTAAGTTATTACCGTAATTAAGTTGTTAATTGCCGTATTAAGTGTCGATTGCTTTTTCTCAGTAGATAATGAAATGATAGAAAGAGAAATTCTAAAAAAACTGAGAAAAATCTTGAAAAATAATAAAGAAAATAACTGATAATTGGAAGCAAAACAATAATATTCTGTTACTAAGAAAATGGAATCTTAAGAAATAAGTAAATAAATATTAGTAACATGAAATTTATTTCAATTCCTAAATTTATTAGAAGGTAAACAATTTTTCCCCTTTTATGGTTTTGATGAAAAATAATATTAAAAAAAAACTACTAAGTAATTATGCATATTTTGCTTTCTGAAGTCTACTACTAAGGTCTTAACTTAGTATAACTAGATTTTATCTTGAATTAAAATAACTAGATTTTATAAAATTTAATTTGGGAAGTTATTTTAGATATTTTACGAAGTCAAATCAGAAAAGCTAACATATGTGACTTCTATTCGGGACTTCGGGAACTTCACTTTGAGATAGTGTACAGTACAAATACTAACTGAACGGCCATTAAAATATTCTAATTACGACTATGTTTGAAAAAGGAAAATCATATTATTCCATATAAATTTGAAAAATAATTCTTCTGAAGCTAATTATTTTTAAAAAATTATATTTGTTTTATTACTATTATTTTTTTACAAACCAAAAAGCAGTAATTTAGAATGTATCTGTCTGATACGAGTCGTTCAGTCACATAAGCTGAATTCAAAATAAAAATTTAAAAATAAAAGAACTGCTCAGATATCTTAGTTAAAATAAAACATTTAATGAATTCTGTTTTCGGTAGGATGTGAAAGGTTCTACTGCATCAATCAAATATTTTTCTTATTCATAATAAATTTTATCTACACGAAAAATCATATTCTTATCTGCTAGTCACTTCTCTTCTACATCAAATTTAGCACTGAAGTATTTTGGTAAGGCTTTCTATTCGGCAAAACACTATTTGGAATAGGAAGAGAATCTCCAATACAGAACTATCCCCTGAATGAAATAGCTATACATTCTCTCTCCCCCTGACATGGAGTTTGCAGAGATAAATATCCTTTCTATGAAATCTGATATGGACAAAATTACCCATTTCTCGTGGGGTCTATTAGTATTATTTCACTCATCCCTATTTCTGATATGCTTAGATTTTGATCCATTAAGATACGCTTAATTTGCTATAAATGCACACACAAAATGAATATCCTGCCAATGAAATACGATATGCTCAAAATTGCCCATCTCTCATGGGGTCTGTCAATATTATTGTA
>JAPMOR010091719.1:99760-166578 GCA_026543865.1 Argiope aurantia | reverse complement strand
ATCACTCTATGGCTGATAGTCGTATATTCTGAAACATTAAGATACATTTTCGTATAAATAAGAGATACGGAGAGAAGACTGTTAAATAGCATTCTGAAGTTTTTAGATAATATTGTAATTGCATGTGTGCGCTTAATCTTTCTCTTATAAATAACTTGATATAGCTCCTATAAAATTCTTTCGTTATTGACCTTATATTCCCCATATTGTTACTAACTGATGGAAATAATTATATAACGTTATTTTATTAAATTATTATAAGAAATCTTGGTAATTATTTAAAAAATCGTAATGGATGTTCCTAAGATAATAAAATACAAGGCTTTATTATTTTAGTACTCTATCTTAGTCTAATCCGCGCAAATTTTGTTGCATTTATGTCTTTGATTTCTTCTACTCTGTGCAAATTAATATTTTTATCTTTTTGATTATTGACTTTGAATATTTTTATTAATAAAGATGGCTTAACTTATCTATAGTAGTTGATAATAGTATATATTGATAATAGCATATATTAAGGGTTTTTTTTTTATAGAATCAAAAGATTATTGAAACTATAAAAGTTTCACTGACTGCCTACTACTGATATTACTTAAAAACCCAAAAAACATTATGCATTTGTTTTATTCTTCATTTACTGTTTCCAAGTTGTTAAAATGGCTGGATGGACCAAATACTTTCCATGTCAAGCCTTTCCAACAAAATTTACCTTTTATTTTCTTTGTACGGTGAGGGATTTAATGAGCGGTCCACAGGTTATTAGAGAATGCATAACAGAGACTTTCAATGCATTATGCAAGACTTTCTCATTCTTTTGACCGGTTAAATACGTGGTTGAAGGAGTTATTTAATATTTATTCGGCACCTTTCCAAGCACTCTGACCTGAGTGAAAGTCCATTTGTTATATTTCTGTGCTGTTACTCAAGAGCAAAGCAATTGGTGCCACGAGCCACTTGTAGCAGACGATTCATCTTGCGGGTCGCTTCGAGCACGTCTTCGCCCGATGACCTTCTTAATCGTTTGGCGCCCAAGTACCCTTAATGGCATCGTCACTCCTTAAGAAGAATGTTATAGCTCAAGATGCAACATTCTTCTTCTTTTTTCGTGTCCTTTCTCCAACCCTTTTGTTAACGACAAGTGAATAATTTTCTTTTGTGTATATTTGGATAGAGAAACCAAAATGTTTGATTTTAATACAATATTTGGTTAAATTGGAAATCAGATATTTGAAGCATTGCAGTTCTCATAAAATTGTAAAGTCAAGCCATTATACCCCTAAGTATGTGTTCTGAGTTTTGTGAAAAAAATTATCAAGATGAAAAAAATTTTGGAATTACTTTTTCAACTTTAGCTTTTTATTTTATTTTACAGATATAATATGTCATATAAAAATCATTATGTTGTCATGAAGGAAGCTTTATATTGAAAATTAAATATTTCTTTGAAATATTCACTTAGACCTTGGACTTTCTTGATGATCGCTACATTTAAAAATTGCTTATGTGTGGTTTAATTTACTTGATTAACATCACCCATTAAAAATACACCAAAGGCTGTCTTGAAACGAAACTTGCAATTTTGAGCTATGATCTGATGATGAGAACAGCATCTGAGCCTGTACCAGATTAGAGAAGAGTATTTTTGATCCTCAACAGATTTACATGCACCAGGCTGATGTACACGGCTGATCATTTGTGGAATCGGATTTAATACCGCTGAATCGGTGGTTCTAGAATTGAGGGTCTGCTATGAGGTCTCATTTCAAAGATAATTTATCTCTATTTAATGATCCGATTCCTTTTGTGAATGCTAAATGTATATTAATGATGATTAAATATCTTCATACTGATAATTATGTAGAAGTTTGGAATGTGAAATGAAGGCGGAAAGTGTTGTCTTTGTATTTCAAAAGCAGATCAAAAGCTATAAAGTCCATCAAGTCCTCGTGAAACTTCAAAATGGGCTGTAATCCTAGAATTCAAACAAAGACAAGTTTTGAGTTCGCTTACCAATTTGGTCTAAAGATCTTCTGAAAACATTATGTTCGTAATAGTTTTTAAGCCGAAATGGTGGCAAACTTTTAACACTACTAAAAGTATTGGTATATTAATTTTACTTATAGAAATCCTTTGCATTTGTGAGAAAATATCTGAATATATTCCTATAATTCTCATGGTTAATGATGTGATAGAATGTGATAAGAGTAAAAAAAAATTTTAAAAAAAGGAAAGAATTATCATACATTTAATGGCAGAATCCAAAAATTTCATATTTTAATAAGTTAAACACTATTTTTTAATCTTTTATGAATTTAGGAATTCACCATAATCATTTCACGTGTTCCTGAGCTATTCAAAATTCAAAATGGACTTTGTCAGCAATAAATTTTAAATAAAACATAGGAGCAAGAATTGAGACTAGGATATTAAAAAAAGATGCCCAAGGAAGAAGAAATCGTAGTTTCATGTTTCTTCAAAATAAATCTTCCTAAAAAGAAACCATAACATTTTCAAAAGTGAGTTATGTAATCCTTGCCTTTAAATTGTCAACCCATAGGACGCATTTAATACGTTGGCTGAAAGACATGATGGTACTGTAATTATAACATTTTAATGTAAATATATTTTTTGAAAAGAGCAATTGTTTTTATTGATATTAATGCATTGAAATGATAAGACTTTTAGTTTGTTATATAAGTAAGGTTTGTAAGTACTAATCTCTAGTGTAAACGTTGTTTGTTATATGTGCACTACTTTTATGAAGCATGGTGCATGAAATATAAACCCACATTCTCCGAGTATAGTCTGGAGCAAAGATGTTTATAAGATCCGAGCTTATTAGCAGATAACATATTTGATGTTATATAATTACGGAAATAATTGAATACTTTTGTGCGTTTTTTATCAGTTCATCAGCTATTGAAGGGGAGATTGGAGAGATCTTTAATCTATTAATGGAGAATGGTTTTCAAGTCAATTTTAGATAGACTTTGATAATTTTTCTGGAAAAAATGATGTTAATTCATGTTCATGTGATGCAAGTTAAATCCATCGAACCATTTTAGTTTCAAAACCTACTTATATATCGTTAAAAAAAGCGTCAAGACAACGAACAGTTAAGTGACATGCACCATTACTTTTGTCATGTGATTTGATTCCTTTGTATAAATCGCTAAACGAAACCGACAATAATTGGTGCCAAATGTGCTATTCTTTAAGCCTATTATATTCACTGTCACTAAAATTAAAGCTATTTTTTTCCACGAATTGCACGCCAGAGTTCATATACGAATGCCCTCTTCAACGTTTCTGACAACTTCTTTCGGAAAAAATGTACTTTTTTTATGAACACTGACAGGAATGGCCATTATTTTGGGTTCTTTTTTTCTGAATGCTGTGAATCACGTTTGAAACATCTGATGTAAAAACTAAAGAGCACCCTGTTGAGCCTTATTTTATGTTTTTCTGAGCAGTGTCAAAGGCGGTTTTCCGACGAATACCGAGAAAGTGACAGTGACGGTTGGCAACAATCATCATCAACTACAATTAGGCACTTCCTGAACGTGTTCGTTCCCCTCTCTCATTTCTAATGAACGAATGGGCGAGTTCGTAAATTTGTGAGCAAATTTGACGTAATGTCTGGTACTTTAATTTCTGTTTCACTTGTTCCAATCAAACAGGAAAAGAATTTCATTAATTTTTCTTATTTATTATTATTTTTCTTACATTATGTGGTTGGTTCACAGGATTGTTTATGATAAAAAGAAATCTTATTTGTATGTTTTTAAATGATATTTCGTTCATGAAAGATTGTCAAAAATTAATATGAATAACTAGTTGCTTTTAGTGCCCAGCTGTTCACTCGCCATATTGTCACGTAGGTACTTTAGTGTGGAACTCAATGGCACACACAAGAAGTAAAGATAAACCAATTTATCAACTCGACTCTGAACTCAGTGACTGACAGATCTTCTGCTTTTATACTAGCAGGGAAAGTTCCAGAATATTTTTCTGGAGACTCTAAGAAAAGTCCAGAACACTTAGCTGGTAAACTAAAGAAAGGTCCAGAATCTTCTGGAACATGAAATAAAAGAAAACAAAATCAAGAGATTAAATATTTACACAAACTATGAATCGCATTGTCTCTCGCGGGATTCAAACCTACAATCTCTTGATTATGAGACCAGATCTCTTGATTATGAGACCAGTGCTATGACCATTCGGCCATGGAGAGTCGACCGTCTCTTTTCAATGTGGCAATATTTATAGTATTAATTCAGCGATGTCAACCAACTTTGAACTCCTTCTTATCGCAACACAAAAACCAGCGAAAATGCTCTCCCCCAAATCTCGCATACTCTCTAATAAACGTGTTATGCCAGAGAACACCTTACATGGCATTGGCGTATTATAAGTTATGAAATATTAAATTTTGGCGTGAATGTAGCATTTCTATTGAATCTATCGTGTCATCATTGGCGATTTATTTGGAGATTAATTTCTATTGTGCATTACATGTATCCAAAAATCAAATTAAACACGTTTTTTTCCCGAACTGATTGGAACAAGACACAAAACTGCACAAACCCCTTACCAAATATGATATATTTAAATTATTGCGTTTTTGAACTCTCGCATTTACATGTTTCCGAAAATACTGACCGACAGACAGTCAACCCGTTGTTGGATTTGGCTCAAATTTTAATAGGCGTCTACACTATAGATGTTAAATCTGTGTACCGAATCTTATCTATCTACCTATCTCTGTTTTTTAGTTATCTTGTTAACTTATATTATAATCGAACTTACACTTATATTCGAACAGCTGAACAGATGGACTTCCTTTGAGCAGATTCTACTCATAAGTTAATAGGAATCTCCAAATTTGGCGCAAAGATCGCATAACAAATTTCAACCGTCTATTTCGAAGCGTTTTTAAGTTATCTTTGCAACAGACTGAAAAACATTTTCTTAAAATATGTTTTTCGAACTGAGAGAAAACATAGACATTCGTCAAAATCTCGAGTTCGAATTTTTTTAAAGGTTACTATATTTTCTCTCTACTACGTATACGAGAAAGTAAAAGGGATTGTTTTAAATTTCACTTAAAAAATGTACTTTGAGTATTCCGTTTTGTTGAATACATCTACAAAGTGGTAAAATAAATTAGTGGAATTAGTCCAGTTTTTGAGATTGAGGGCTCTGTCAAAGATCTGTTTCACTCTATCTACCATTGAATCTAGAGGAACCAAATTTAAATTCTCAAGTGATTGACTCGCACTAAAAAAAGTGTTTTCAAAACTTTGATTAAAAAATCGAAAATATTGCACAACATCATTTAAATTTCACCTTTTACAATAAACATTTCAATATTTAAAAATAAACTTTTCAACTATACAAATTTTATTCATTTGTAGTTCTTTTCTCTAAGTTAAAAAAAAATCACAAATTATTTTTGAGTATAATTTGCAGCAGTACTTTTTGTTGTTTTATTTACTGGATTTGTATTCGATGCATGTTGCGACGGTATTAAATATATTTTTCTTATGTGCAAGTTATCATTGTCATGTAATTAAAAGTAAATTTGAAGAATAAAGGTAGCTATATGAATCAAGCCTAAAGCATTATCAGGCTTCGACTTTTCGAACTAGAAGTTTGAATCTCTTTAAATTTTGTTTCGTTTAGCGTTGAATTTTTATCTTTTTAACTGTAATTTTAACTAACTAAAGCACATTGACTGCATAATGATCGTGTTTATGATTATAGATTAGAATGTTTCACTCACAGATTTTCACAAGAATAAACTTTTGCATTTTGTTATACTTTTACCACTTAACTGATTTCTCCATGCGACACATTCATCAAATATTCGATTTTTTAAAATTTATAAATTGAAGTCAGTCATTCATAGTTGTTATAAATTGGTAGAAAAATTATATGGAATCAAGACTAATTTGAATTTATGCAATAACACAAAGTATCATCTTAACTAGGTTATAGAAAGAACAAAATACTTATATGAGTATTTTATATAATTTGGACGGATTTTAAATAGATCTGAATTTTAATTGTGCAATATTTTTTGATGAAAAATAATTCTGACGCTTTCCTTGATGTCAATGTAATGAAAAACATATTTCAAAGAAGACATTCTGTAAGGTGGTACTTTTTAAACTGCATGTGGAGCAGGAAAATATTTCTCTGTAGCATTTATTTATTATTCATGATTTTAAAAAGTTTTGTATGTTTTTATTTAATTTGATTATGTTTTTTGCTTGTAATGGTAAAATTTTTCAATCGATTCTTCTGATATGTTAGAGGTTTAAATTCCATACAGTTATGTGCTTTCGATAACAATAATATTTGTAAAATGTAATTGTTGTTAAACTGATTAATTGTATTTAGTTTGTCTTCAGTATTAGAGATGCTTTATATGGTAGTGAATTAGAGAAAATTTTATTACAAATTTCCATAATAATTAGAGTAACGGATTATTTATTAACTGTATTAAAAATTTTAAAAATAGAAAATATTTGAAGCTGTTTTTAAAACTTTTAAAACAAAAGAATTTTTAAAAAGTAGAAATTTTAAATTTTTATCTGATTTTTTGATTTCTGATGAAAAGTAGTTAATATTTCATACATTTCAGAGAACTATTAAAATAATGCCTTATTATTGCTTGTATTATTTTTTTTAATAGTATGTAAAATGTATGTTGCTTTATAATACAAGTTAATTGTATTTTGTATCTGTTACAGTTTATTGGTGGGATCTCCCCGTGCTTCAACTAGTCAACCAGGCACAAACCATTCCGGAGCTGTGTATAGATGTCCGATTACCACGTGGTTCAAAGACTGCCAGCAAATCAATATAGAAAACGAAGACGATCGTAAGTATTTCATTCTCACATCCTCAATACAGTCTGTATAATTAATAATCATAGAATGTAATACACTACTGAACGTTTTTGATTGTCAGAATCAGATTATTTTTAATAAGTAATTTCGCATTTTTGAAAAACGTGATTATATCTGTGTAGAAAATCTTCTCATTTATTGCAATGATTTCACTAAAACAGATAGATATAGAAATTAATAGAGAGATATTAAAATAGATAAATATCGAAACTGTAAATTAGAAAAATATAAAGAAAAGAATAAAGATTTTTAGCAAAAATGATTTCTTTCTTAAAATTAAAAATTCTATGATTAAACATTTTTTTTCGCTTTCTATTGTGCTAGTCTTAAAATTAGATATACTTGTGTATTGTCGATGACAAGCATTTTTAGAGCTTAGCAATCAATTATTATAATTAAAATTTGATTCTATACTAGTGGTGCCATATGGTAGTGAATTTGAGAAAAGTTGTTTCCCAGATTCTCTAATATTTATAATCATGAATTACAAATTAAAGATTACAGAGGAGAAAATAGCTAGTAGTGAGGGGGGGGATATTTACATTGCAATATATTTATAAAAATTGTGTTTTTTATAAGGTTTTTTAAACTTTATTCGGCTAATACTAACAACATATTATTAATGAGCAAAATTATAAAACTTATGCAAATCGTGAAAAATTTAGAATTTCATGTTTTGAATTCTGTACTATAATCTTAATTATTCGTTTGGTTGGCCGTTAAATTTCCTATCAAAACATTGTTGAATTATATTGTACAGCCACATATCCAGCGCATGCATTGAATAAAATGGAAACAAAAGATCGATCTGTATATATTTATGATGACGAGTTTATAGCTACCCGTTGCCGCAGATTTGACAAATAAGCTTGCATTTAAACAATCGGAATTATTCATATCCAATTTTCTATTCAGTTAGAAAACAATGCATCATTATATTGCAGAACAGAGTCGTGTTAAAATGTGCTGGAGCTGCAAGTCCCGAGATTTTTCAATCAAGAAACAAATATTTTATTTAGAATTTGAGCAATAAATTATCAGAACAGAAAACTGCTTACAAAATGAAATTTTGACTGTCATCCTCGACTGCATGAATTTACATGCGTCTTATTTCTTCAGCTTCTACGAAAACTAGTTGAAGTTGAAATTGAAAAGAAAAATATCGATAAAATACAGATGAATAGTCAGTGAAACACATTTCTAATTTTTTCAAAGAAATGTACAATTTTTTTAATAAATTTTCAGTACTTATGTCATTAATTAATCTTTAAAAAAATCTATTTATGAAACATTATTCTTTAATTATTTTTTTCCATTTTACAGAAACTTAAATTGTTCGCTTTTGGTTAGATTTAATCGGTTCTACATTTTGTCTTTTAAAAACCTATACAAAAGGTTATTTGCTATATATTTTATTTATATGTTATTTTAAACCTTGATTCAATTGACGAAGACAAAACTTGAACCAATAACCTATTCTCCAAATTGCCAACTTCCCAACAATATTTTCCTTTTAGCAAGGCACTTATTTAATTTATGGAAAATTAACTATGCTTTAATCAAAACAGAAGATCTGTTTTGATTTTCATTACATATTTTGAATCTTGTTTGGCTAATTCCTCAATAACTTGTATCGCCATTCACTTGAACCGCCATGTCTATAGATCTGGAATCAAATTCAATCTGTCGTCTCGTTTTGAAATTACGTAAGAACTGTTTCATTAAACAAACCTCTTAACTTTGATAGATGAATGTACTGTCACCTAAATACGTCAAACATCGCCACGTATGGACATTTGAAATAGGCCCAAAATGATGTCATCTTCACTTTAATATGTGTGATGTTCTCCATAATGATTTAATTGGTATTAGCATTTTGTTTTGAGGTTACATGAGAATTGTTTCGAAACGAATCTCGTAATTTTGTTCCATAATCGGATGATCATAATGTCACCTTAGTACGCCAATCTTCAGGCTTCCACACCACCATATGAGGATATTTGACATTCATTGTTGTCGTCTTCTTGTTAATGTGTTGTGAATTTCATAATGGTTTAACTTATATTGACATTCTTTTCTGAAGTTACTGCAGAACTATTTCAGAACGAATTTCATAATTTCGATTCCTATTGACTCATCATTCCAATCTTTTACATCATCACACGATCTTTGACCCACGATCAAAGATCAAATGTTTCTAAGACACCTACTATGGATTTTTTCGGATTGTGAACTCGCCATGCACTTTTCCTGAAACCGGGCTCTAACGCCACCTCCCCTAACGGTTAAGCAAATCAATAACATGACTTGTTGTTAGAAGCAAAGACATATAAAAATATCTTATCTTTGGAAACTTGTAGAATTATCACAAGAAACTATTAACAGGATTTCTTGAAAACATGACAAAAATGATAGCATCGCATTAAAAGAAATAGAAAATTACGACTATTTACTACCAAAAAAACGCCAAGAAATCTCGTCATCTCCTTCATGTCTAAGTCATCCCCATAGCTTTGCCACATCGGCTTGACTCTGGACCAAATTTGCAGTATAAATTTCATGAAATATTTTAGTAGTTAGTTACTCTTCTAAATAATACTTTAATTATCTAAACACAACACTTACTAAGCCATTTATTTGCCATGCCATTATTCTATTCAACTGTTATGTCTGGAGGTTAAGAACCTTGAGTTCAAGAACTCCTGATACTCCCTAAGTATAATATCCTAACTCAGTGTCGCTTCCGATATATGAGGACCAAAGAAATCTCGTACAGTTTCGAGAAGGAATACTTTTTAAAAAAATCAAATTTATGTATTCCTGTTTCTTGATGAATAAACTTCTTTCTTTTTATTATAATTTTTCTCAAGAATGTTTATAAATGTTACTCAGTGTACAATTTAGGAAAATATTTGACATGAGTTTTTTAACTACCTGATAACTGACATAACTGTATTCAGAAGATGACATATTAACAATGCTTATAATATGTATATTTTTAAAAACTATAGGCAGAAGTTATTAACTGAAATGTCTCTATTTTTATTTCATCAAAATATTTTTTCAATGCACCATTCTCATTGGATTGGGATTAAATGCAAATGGAGTACTTAAGAAATATTCATTCTTCTTGTGTAAGAAATGATGATCAAAAATATATTCTTCATTTCAGATTTTGAAAATTCTCTTCTCATGATAAAAATGATTTTGATCATTCAAATATGAACAGTAAGGGAATCATGAATCCAATTATTTAATTTCATAAACCTGCAACTATTGGTTAATTTTTCGTATTTGTTTTATATGAAAAGAGATTTGTATATACAATTGGTTTTTCTGTTCATTAGATGTCGTTTTTTAAGGCATTTGTATAACTTCATTCTTTTATTTTTGTAGCTCCCGAAGATGATGTCATTAAAGATGATCAATGGCTTGGAGTTACTGTGAAAAGTCAAGGTCCTGGAGGCTATGTTTTGGTAATAATTATTATCTGTAATCCTTTACATTTGAGCAGCACGATTCAAATTCTCACGACGTTAATTATAATAATCTGTGTGTGAATGATTTGTTAATATATCTTTGCTACTTCATTGACATTTATCGATTGCATTTGAAATCTTTCCACGCGTAATGGTTTTTGCATTATTAGAATTTTTATTTATTATCTTATTGATTTATGAGGGTATTAACTTTCTTTGCATCTGAAACAAGATAAATATATCGGATAATTTGTTTCATATGAATAGTGTAATATTGTAAAATGAAATAGCATTTTACTAGATGGCGTTATAAATGTGCGAAAACTAGTTTTTATTTCACGCAAGTTAATTTTATTGGCTAATAGTGAAGGTCAACTGTTTGTATCCATGGCGATACTTTAATTTGTGGTAACTTAGGAAGATTTTGGCTTACTTGTTAGTCAGTATACTTATGGCTTACTTGTTAGTCAGTATACTTATGGCTTACTTGTTAGTCAGTTAGTCACCTGTCACTATGTCATGGTTTATTGCATTTATGTGAAATTAAACGTATTCGCACGTTCTCACCTGATTTTGCATAATCTTATCTCATTCTACAGTATGTTTTACTATCATATGAAAAATTAATGGTTTTATTCTTAGTATAACGGTGAAAATTCCCATATTAGTAATCTGAAGTCCCTCTTTCCTTCCTGGAAACAAACAAAAGTGTCTTTGCTGTTAAATACCATAATGTATCGACACGAGACCTATCCCTGCCTTGTCTAAGAAATTTGCATAATATTGTTGCTGCAGTAACATGGGAACTGGGAATGGATGTCTTAAAGGTCGTCGCCGACTAAGGTCGAATGCCTCCCATTGGAGATATTCTGTCATCTAAATGGAATAACTTGGTATCATATCATTTTTTTATATCCCCAGAAGATACAAAACCCCTCTTACTTTCCAGTGATTTCCATCCTCATACTCGTGTTTATAATGCATCTGGGTGGAGGTTTCTCATAACGTATGGAATTATTCAGAAGTCCATTTTAATTTGTAGGAACATAATCATCACATTATCTTTTTATTTCTCATAAATCCTTTCTATGTTAAACATTGTTATGAAAATCTGGGGCTGAAATATCTTTCAAAATTTATGTTATATCTTGAAGATGCTCGGACATCAGCTTACATCCATACTGGTATAGAATCCATGAGTTAAAAGAGTTTAAATAAACTTGTAGATCAGGGTAGTATTCCTTGAAGTCGTGTTAATGATGTTTATTGTCTATAGATAAGGGACGTACTACGTTGTCCGAGATACTTTAGGCTAGGAAAACTTCATTATAGAACATAATTATTTGAGATCTTGGACGTTTGCAAGCCAGAATTTGATTATATTTTAAATTGTTCCGTCTATCTCACTATTTAAAGTTATGTTATTAAATCATTCATTCTTTTTATTTTTGCATTATTAATTATAATGAAACACTAAAACTATTTCCTTAAAAAAATGCTTTGAAATATTTTTATTTTATTTGCAGGCCTGTGCTCACCGTTACATCAAAAAGGGTCCCGATTACCAGTGGGGTCTTGGAATCTGTTATTCTCTCAGCCAGACTTTGGCCAACCACAGGGAATGGGAGCCTTGCCTCAACCGTCCAGTAGCAAAAGCACACGAGCAGTTTGGTTACTGCCAGGCTGGTACCAGTGCAGACATATCAGAAGTATGCATACCATGTAATTAGACTTAATATTCTTATTGCCTACAAAATCAATTGGGCAGTCTATTATTCGGTTAATGATTTTACAATTACAATTGTAATTCGTTTTAATGTCGGTACTTAAAATTATCTGATTCAAAATCGATGTTGTATAAATATTTATGCATATTTTAATCAATGTATGTTGTATTTAGATATGTATGTATGGTTTTGGCTCCAAAGTCAATTTGAATAATTTGCAATAGGCATTTTATGAATTTGTAGCAATTCAGTTTGTGTCTTTGCGAACCTGAATTCTGGTTCACTTCATGAATTATTCAACGAACTCCGATTTCATTTTGAGTGCTACAGTCACTTGATCGCAATGCTTTGGGATCAGTGGGTCACAGTTTCGGAAACTGTATTTCCCTGAAAACTGAACCATTTGCCCTCAGAATCCATCGAGACCACAAATGCCGTCCCATTATTTCAGATTGAAAATCAGTATACAAGGGCGCCGGCTGAAGTGGTGAAACCACAAATGCTCTCCACCGAGACAGATTACAAATCTATCGAATGTTGAGATCACAAATACTTTCCCATTAGTGTGGAGTGAAAACCAGTATACGAGGGTGCCTGCTAAAGTGTTGCTTTCGTCACCTGACCATGATTGAAAGTTACGATGTTCCAAATATGTTCTTGTATTGCTTCAAAGTGGAATACAAATACAACTGAACTAAACTAATCTGTGGTAATTGAGAAACAATATTCATGCATTTTTTTTTTCGTATTTTGCTGAATAAAATTGTAATATCTGTCCTTTTCTCATTTATTGACATGTTCTCTTTTTTTATTTGTGTAATTAGGAAAAGGTGCATGTTTTCTTTTTGCTCTTTGAGTACATTTCTAATATTTGGGTAATTAGGAAAAGGTACATGTTTTCTTTTTTCTCTTTGAGTACATTTCTAATATTTGGATAATTAGGAAATGGTGCATGTTTTCTTTTTGCTCTTTGAATACAATTCTAAAATATTTCTTAACGTTCAGTGTTGTGGATGCAAATATTTGCCAAGATACTATTGGTGATTACTAAAATGATCAAGTTTCTGACCACTTATAACTTTTGCAAATTTAATCGAATTTACTTAAAAAATCAAACGTGTAAGTAACTGTCATAAGCTAGAATTAGATGCGTAAAAAATAATGAAGGATGTTTCCATTTAAGAACTTGCATGAGCTTTTTATGTTTAATCCATTATATTTACAATTTATGATAATTGTTTAAATGTATTTATTATTTAAAGGATCACAAGCTAATAATCGGTTCTCCCGGACCATACACATGGAGAGGAACAGTGTTTGTCAACAGTGTGAAATTTGGTATTAGGGACGATAAAACGTGGTACTATGGACCTCTTCTGGACGACGATGCACCTATTGACAAATACAGCTATTTAGGTATAATTTATTATGTTTTTATACCCTTTTTAAAATTAATACAAGAAATGCATTTATTTTTTTTAATCCATGTTGGTGCATTCATCAAAAAGTTTAATTTTAAAAATCCACAGGAAAATTATATGAAGCAATAGGGTAAGTCCATGCACATATTAAACAGTTATAGAAAAAAAATCATAATAAACGCATTTTTCCAAGTAGAACTAAATATTTGCCCTTCTACCATATTGTAAATAAAACAACATTTTGAATAAGAAAAAAAGATTGAAAATATAACTATAAAATGCAGAAATTAAAATAGTAAAATACAGGAAATTCAGTTATAATTATGTAACAAAACATTCTTTTGTCTCTATTCGTATTTTTTTTATTACATGCACTTAACTTTCAACATAGAATTCACATTGCACATTTTTCTTTTAGTATGCTTTTTAAAAAAATCCTATTGGCATAACATTTGAATTCTAATTGAAACAGTTCAAGCGAATCTTACGTTTCCACGTAAGAAAATAAACCAAACACTATTATGTTTTTATGAAACGCAATAAACGGATTTATTTGAAACGTCATCATTATCGTTTTATACATTTTACACATACATTCTTTATAGATTTACATCTTATACATTCTTTATACATTTATACTTTATACATTCATTTTAAAGTCATTCTTTATACTACCCATACTTTATCCATGAAATTTCAAATATAGTCATTTTTAAATTGAAAGCATAAACTGCGAAATTATAAAAAGGTCTCATTTATCAACCATACATGATAGCCGATACATCGGAAATTCGCAACTATTGTATTCATTTCTTTCTTTTTATTAGAAACTTTTTGCTTCTCTCTAAACGTAAAGATGACATTAGTGGTTAGGCGTATAGGAATGAGGCTCTCACCACGTACCTCCCCAACTTTGAATGGCCACGTAACAGATTTGCATCTCTTGTATTATGCTTGTAAGCAATTTACAACATGTAAATAACTTTGCACCTATGCACTAGTAATGTCATCATCCAAATATTGCTCATGATATCGCCGAGTGCAATTCCACGATAATTGTAAATCGACAAGGAAGCAGATCCTCTCTAATTCAAATATATATAATCTCAAATAATTCTAAATTTTACAGAATATGAAATTTTTTAAAAGTGTTTTACTACAGAAAGTTTCACTATTCAACTAGTCTTTGTCTTTCTATTACATGTTATGATACTTCTTTCATGAATATCGCCATGTATGTAAAAATTATCTGCATTCCATATACTTTTATTTTATCTAAAATCGAATCTTTCAGGGATGTCTGTAACTACTGGGAAATTTTTTGGAAATGAAACCAGTTTTGTCGGAGGAGCTCCCAGAGGTAACGGAACCGGCCAAGTTGTTTTTTACAAAAAGAATAAAATGGAATCGACATTTTCCACTGAATTGGTTTTAGATGGAGAACAATTTGCATCATCGTATGGTTACTCATTGGCATCTATGGATATAAATAGTGATGGGTAAGTTACGGATTTAATATTTTAAAAGTGCCTATTTTAATTTTTTATTATTATTATGGCTAGAAACTTTTTATAAATTGCATATTGCGTAATACAAAACCCACTACTGGGCAAATTCGGCACGTAGTCATTACGTTGGATCATTTACGCATTCACTAACAAAGGATTTTATAAAATATTAGTTTCATTTTTAATTGAGTTGAAATTAATTGAAATGTTAAGTTTTTTCCCTTCAGTAATTCCTAAGCATTTTATAAAACAAATGCAGCTTCTATACCATTTTAAAATTTTAAAAAAAAAAAATCTCTTTCCAGTGATTTCAGTTTTATATTTTTACTCTTTTGTTTTAATTTTTGTAAATATTTAAAAATATTTTTAACTAAATTTTCTAACAATTTTTTTTCATGGCTGAATGGTACAATTCGATTTTAACAGCGACCAAAAAGTGCCAAGAAAAAATTTCGCCAATTGGGCGATTTCAATCGTTAATTGCCGATTCAGTTTCAATATATATTTATGCACTTGAATACGTTTTTATAACTTGGTGATTTTTTTTCTTGGCCCTGTTTGCTCGCCGTTAAAATTGAATTGTACCGGGTAATAATTGTGTTCATTCGCACGCGTATTGCGCTTGCATTAAATATATATTTTATATGCACTTTGTATTTGCTATAATCAAAGAGTAAATTTTTAATAATAATATAAAGATGGATGAAACAAGCTTAAAACATTATTATGTCGTTATATTTGGGACTAGAATTTTAAAATTCTAAACATTTTTTTAATGTAAATTATAGAAAAACAAAGAGAATTTCCTGTTGCGTTTAGTTTAGATATATAACGTCTCCTTTGAAGTTGCATGACGATTGTTTTTTTGGGGGGGAAACACCTCTTGATTTCCAACCGCGATTAATAACGAAAGCAGCACTTCATCTATCTGTCCCTTTTTTTAAACTTCACATCATATCAGCGGAAAGGCAGATGGGACTGATGGATAAACCAAGTTTTTGTATATAATATATCCTTTTGCCGTGATTGGATACTGAATCGGCGATTATCCTTTTGTTGTAATGGATGTTGATGTTCTTCTAATTCAAAAGCCAGACGGTTGGTGAGTTCTGGGAAAAGGATAGTGGAATTTTTACATGAAATTAATATTTTAGTAGTTAAATCCTAGTAAATGTCAACTTCATGTATAATGTACAAATCATATTGTACTTGAAAAAGGTACTAAATGCAAGGAAGCTTAGATCTGGACTTATTAATCTTGCTTAATATATCACTTTGCAAATAGAATATTACTTTATTAATATACTAGTACCAATGAAGACCAGCTGATTCTCTGGGATATTGAATTTATTTCAATACAATTAAATTCTTTTAGATATAAATTCATGTCCATGATTCCATTAAATTGTCAGACATTAAGGTGTTATTTTAAATGTGTCCCTTCTCTGTACGAGCTGTTTTAATGGAGACTAGTCCTATGACATCATAAAAAAAACATAAATGCCCGTTTCATGTATCTTCCAAATTTTACAGTATTGAGATTTCACTTTTTTATTCGTTTTTTAAACTATATAGATGCTAAATACAGCCCTTCTTTTTTGATTTTCTTCGTTAAAAAGGAATAACGTGTTTAAGTATTTGAAGAAACAATGAAAACGGTTTAAAATTTAGGACGATAATTTTAATCTATTGGTGGAAATTGTATTAAAAATATATTAAAAATTTGTCAAAAAATATTTTAAAGAAAAAGTGCATAACTACTAAATTTGTATCACTATAAAAGCAATCTTTGAAATGATGTAAAACTCATTTTTGAGCAATAATATTTTCGGAAGTTATCGCAGAAGAATACCACAATTTCGCTTAATTTTTAAGAAATTGAAATTTCAACATTCTTCCGAGATGCACATTCCTATCATTCAGGGAATTTATGTGCCAAATTTAGTAGCTGTAAGTCAAATGGTCTAGTTTATAAAGCGACAACACACAGATACGCATTTTCGTCATTATTATTAATAAAGATAGGTTATTTTTTATTCTTGGAGCCACTGTTAACTAGTGGTAAAATTTTGCACTTCGGAGCTTGGAGTTGATTAGATACGGAAATCAATGTCACTTAAAGAATCAGGATCACGTTAAATACGATGTCGGAGATTAAATTTCCTTGCTCTGATATGGCATAGGAGTTTGGAGAAGTGCCTGCTCCGATGTCGTCCTTTTCATCTGAATAAGACTAATAGTTAAGAAATTCATTTCAAAATGTGCATCGTATTGCTTTAAATCAAGACGATGGTATAAATAATTAAACTACGGTAAATTTAATTTTTAAGGAAAATTAGCATAGTATTTAAAAGAAAACAATTACAAGCTTTGCATGTATCACTAAAATATTCATGGCAGAATAAGAAAGCAAATTTTGTATATCCTTCTAATTAAATAATTTCATTTGTAAAAACTATGTTTAATTTTTTAAAAAAATATTTATTATCTTTTTTTTTTTTTTTGTAATAAGTCAGCAAGAAAGAAATGTGTTGTATTAAAAATTTAGTATCTGTATGTGTGTTGATGTTCTACAAGCAAAACTGTTTGACCTGGAGCTACCAAATTTGGCACATTTAAACTTTGGAGGATAAAACTGCACGAAAACATATATCTGCTGGTTGAAAATTTAATTTTAATTAATTAAAAATAAGCGAAATTCTGGCGTTTTTCTGCGATAATTTCCGAATATATTACAGAGACAAAAGATTTTATTATGTCATATTAATTACAATAATTCTAAGTCTTCCTGCATGCAAGCTCTAACATAATGAATAAAAACTTTTATGGTAAAAATCAATATCATATTTAGATTGATATATTTTTTTTATTTTTTATGATTGAACCATTTATTGATATTCTGTTTTTAAAATTGTATTGATACCGAAAATGTCACACATAAAGAAACAAACGCATTGTCAGACAAATTTAAGCAGGATTGCATTTACAAGCCAATCAGACGATTAGCTTGCAGAATATTAACACCTGAACAATGCCATTTGGTATCATGAATTGAATCTAAAATCATTGTTGACGTGATTGCTACGTTATTTTCACGCAATTCTTTCCACTTCAAAACCTCAGCCAGATCATTTTTAATTTTATTTTTATTATTGTTATTTCTTATTTAAATTTATATGATATTTTCCCATCACCAAATCAATAGGTTTTTATTATGAAACTAAAAGTGTCAATAAATCTCTTTAAATCATTTTAAGTAATTTTAAGTTGCCTTAGAATTTGGTTAATTGTCTAAAATTTTTAGCATTTTACCAACATTTTTAATGTTTATTTTTTAACTGTTTTTATTAACTGCGTTTCTATTTTTTTTTTAATTAAATCGAAAAATTATTATAATTTTTATTATTTTGAATTATTGTGCCTCATTTGATTTCTTTTGTAAATCTCATCTACATTATTATATCTACATCAATATTTTTTATTTCGTTGTGTTGGTTGTAAAATGGTTTTAAATATATTTTCGGAAAAAAATATTTTATTTTACTGGGTATTTGTCTTCAAATTATTAAAATCACTTGAAATCATTATAAATGAATATTAAAATATACGAAATTTTGCACTTTTGAATTAATTTTTTTTTTATTTTAAAGGTAAATAAAATTTTATACTATTTTTTAATGTTTATGTTTTGTAAAGTAAGATATCCTCTAGCATAATAAACTATTTAATAATTTTAAACTAAACGCAAAATCATACTAGCCTTTAGAAGTTCTTTTAAATAGTTTTGTTGCCTCCCTAGGTGTATATATTTTCCTTTTTCTTGCATACATATAAAACGATTAACTGTTGGCGGAATCGCTTGTACAACGGCTAGTATAAAAATAGGAAGAGTAAATTATTTCCATTAGAATTCAATCTTTTTATTTTTCTTACAGGTATTTAGATCTTATAGTTGGTGCACCTTTTTACTATTCAAAGGGAATTGGAGGTGCAGTTTATATTTATATGAACTCTGAAGAAGTAAGCATACAGATTTATTTTTTCAATTTAATTTAAAGTATTTAAAAATATTTCATGAAATAGATTTTTATGCAATTTATTATCTGAATTTAATACTTTTAATTTCGATTACCTTTAAGGGAAAGACTATAGCGTTTTATACATTTATTTTAAAGATTAAATATCTAATATAATGTTTTATTTATTTATATATTTTGCTGAAATTTATACACACTTTATATTTTATCTTTGCAAATTTATATTTTTTGTGGCAAAGCAAAATCTAATGAATACTCAATATTTTTCCAGGGCCTAACACCAGAAACAGAACCCTTAAAACTGACTGGAAAATCCGAATCGCAGTTTGGATTTTCTCTGGCGTCTTTGGGTGATTTGAATAAAGATGGCTATCCAGGTAAAAATCAAAATTAATATCAGACTTTCAAACCGATCGAATGGATAAAATACCAGGCTTATCGGTTTTGCATTTTTTAAAATAATATTATAATTTAAAAGCATATAGAGAATTTGTGGAATTTTGTTTGAAATCTATCCTTGCCTGAAAGAGTAGTGTTTTGTTGTATTCGTTATGATATATTTTTTTATTAGATTAGATTTTTTTTCCTCCTCTATAGGTATTGGACCATTTTATTTTCCATCTGAACTCTTCCGTAGAAACGTTAAATTAAAATTTCTTTAAATGATGTAAAGAATAATATTTTATGTGATTTGAACCAATAGATATATTGTTGAAAAATTACGATTTTTAAATCTTGATGCAGTCCGTCGATGTTGGTAGACATGCTCGATTTTGCTGATATTAATAATTTATATTCATATACATACATTATATTTATATACATATATATTATATACATATACTTTAATAATCTATATACATATACAAATTTATATATATATATATAATTTATATACATATGCATAATATTTATATACAAGGGACCACTTTTCCCGTTAGCTTGAATAGATCGTAAAAAAAAAATTAATTAAAAAAAATGAACTTATTACCAAACTTTATGCATAGTCATGGTTACATTTTAACATAATCATTATGAAATTCTCTCATCGGTTTATGAATTATTCTCTCATCATCTCATGAATTATTCTCTCATCATTTATTTGTCAGTCTGGTCGTCTTTTCGAAGAACTTTGCTGCCAGAGCTTTGAGATGGACCTTCAAATTCATTTGAAACTACTTATTAATCTAGAATTACTACTTTGGTTTCTTTGTTAATTTTGCATTTCAGAAGAGATGAAAATTATCCGACTCAGTATCGCATATTTTCATGAAAAGGGATGAGAGCACATGACTGTCATGATAGAAGATTTCCACTGAAATTGTTCAAGTTCGTTCGAGGGGAAAAGAAGATATTAGAATCTAAGCAGCGAACTGGCCAGCTAGCATGCTAAATTTGCGATTTTTTTTAAAGGTTTAGACATTCCTACTCCATGTTCTTTCTTTAAAAGAAAATTAAACTCCCAGTCTAATTGGATACTTCACAGGAATGTTCAAGTTCGTGTTACATCTTCGGCGACAATGTTCTTCGAAGAGGAAAGGCGATACCTAGGTACACCTATATGACAAATGCCTGAATATGCACGCCGATTATGTCAAAAAATAGCAATGTTAGTACAAAATTTTTGACATTGAATTCATTTTATTCTCGACGTCATTTTTTTTAAGGGTTCTACAGAACTTGAAAAAAAAAATCGGCTTTCTTATTCTGGTACCCAACTCGAATTTATCAATGTCAAAAAAAAAAATTAGGTCGATCTATATGACAAATGCCTGAATATTCATGATGATTATATCGAAAAATATCAATGTTAATACAAAACTTTTAAAACTGTATTCATTTTTTTCTCAACACTTGTCTTTTTTTTTTTTATGTTCCATCAGAGCTTGGAAAAAAAAATATTCGGATTTCTTATTTTGCTACCCAGATTAAATTAGTAAATATTTTTTAAACACATTAAAATTTTTTGCTTATTTTAAAATTTTCATTATATCGTATTAATTTCGAAGAAGTAGCACACAGATAAACATCATCGATCAACATTATCTGCTCCTTTCAACTCACTATCAAAGAATAAAGCTTGGAGCTTATAAAAAGTTTTTTTCTCATTTTTTTTATCCATTCTTTTTCAGATCTAGCAATTGGTGCTCCGTATGAAGAGAAAGGAGTCGTTTACATTTATCTAGGATCCGAAAATGGACTTATTACAGAGCCTTCGCAAGTGATTAAAGTTGAAAATCTCGCCAAAGAAGTTCGATCGAGAAGGGATTTGAGTACATTTGGCTATTCTTTGTCTGGCGGAATTGATTTAGATAGCAATGGTTATCCGGATCTTCTAGTTGGTGCTTACGGAAGTGATAGTATCGTATTACTTAGGTAATTAAAAATTGCTTTAATCTGTGTTTATCTATTATCTAATGTTAAATTATTAATTAGTTTGCTTATATTGATGTTTTAACTTGCATATTCGTTTTCTTTTACAGGAAATTTTTTAATAAGTGTTTTAAAAATATTCTTTTTAATATTCATTTTCCATTTTTAGATCTAGACCGATAATAGACATAATAACCCATGTCGAAGGAAATATTTCTAGCATTGATCCCAAACAAAAAGGATGCCCCGAGGATAAAAATTCATCTCTTGTTTGGTGAGTCATAGGAGCATTTATGATACTCTTATTAAATATTTTCACTTTGGAAATATGAAAGAGAATAAACAGAGAAAGCACAAATATCGTTTCGATATCAAATAATTACTTTAAACACAGTTAATTACATGTTTATTCTGCAATTCCTTGAACATCTGTCGTACACACACACATATATTGCATCTTTATATATAGATCTTTCACACATATATATTGCATCATATATAGATATTTATCTCTGTTTATTAACTAGTACAAGCACTGTATAGTTAAAAAATTTGGATTTTGCTCGCATCGAGGCCCTAATCAGTTGAGGCTTTAATCGTCCTGTATATAATTTAATCACTTGTGCTTGCAAAATATTCACAAATGTGTATGCCAAAACAGTTCAATGTAACTCATAGTGGGGTCACACAAAGTATCCGATACCTTATAGAAATCGGAAAAAGATTTATATTTTCTAAATGAACTAATTTTCGAAATAAGTCTGAACTTCTGTAAACTGTATTCTGGCAAAAATTTCAGTTGACGATCTCGAAAATCATTTTTACTTATGTGATGATTCTGTGCCGATGTCTAGCACACGTCATTGACAATTCTGGATACATGCGTGGCTGTGGCAGGTCTTTCCAGAGCAAGGTGGCTAAATCCTTTGCCTTGTTGTACTATGAAATGTAGGTTAAATAATTTAATTGCTAACTAGACCAAATCTCTTATGCAATAATCTTTCATGTAGAGTACTTATAAGGTATAAATACTGATGGATTTTGGCTTTTATGATGTGGAGAAACAAGAATCGATAAATCTTCATGCAATATAAAGGCACGAAAGCTTTAGGAAAAATGAATTGCCTGACAAAAATGACTTGAATGTAGCGATTAAGCATTTTTCCTGTTATTCTCAAAATCTCCCTCTTTAAACTAAGTCTTTTATTTTGCCTTGCCATAGTCTAATGTTTAATATATGAAATATTTTTTTCTCCCTTCTTGCATTTCTTTATGCTCATTTTTCAAATGTATCATTTCTGTTTTGTGCATATTTATAAGAATTTATTAAGATGAATATTTTTCCCTTTTGTTTTATATAGAATTATATAAAATATATATAGCTGGCTAATGATTGTGTCGTGTCATACTTACACTTTAGTGTTTATAGTAACTTTGTCCCCCTAAAAAATTTGGCCAAAGTTTAAAGCAAAGCAAAGGGTTGACGAAAGTTAGGAGGCTGGTGTAATGATATCTAATGAAAATTCACAACAAAGTTTTGAACTATGAGCTTCAGATGTTGTTCTGTATTTTAAGTAAAATAGTCCTTAATTTTATTTGCTAATATTAGAGATTTGTCTGTTTCTAACTTGGAATTCAAAATGCAGTGGGCGAGAAGTTCACTGTCAGTTCAGAATTAAAGTGAATCGAGCTGAAATTTCAGCTAAACTGAGCTAGGCATATCATTGGAATGGAAATATTTACTTTCAAAACCAGAGTAGATCAAAAGTGCTCAGTAGTTTGGAGCACTTGGCATATGGTATAGCTTCCGTGTTTATGAAATTAATGTATAGATCAAAATTGTGCGTTAATTCAACCCATATTTAAATACAACTCCGTTAATATGCAGTTTATTGTGGAATATTTGCAACCTGTTCTGAATACATCAAATCATTTCATGAATTTGTTAAATTATATTTCGCTGATATTTAGAAAATTCTGCATTCTGTGCTTCTTAATCTACGCCGATAAAACTATTCGTTTCTTCAGTGTGATTTTCCTCTGAATTAACCTTAAACAAAATTTAATTTGAATTTTAAATAAGCTTAAAAAATTACAGAAGATATTATTCTTTTTTAACTTTTTCTTTATGCAGTATTAAATTAAAATCTTCTGAAATTAAAAAGATATTTAAAAATTTAAATTTACTTTTTTTTCCAGTTTTTCTTTCGAAGCCTGCTTCCAGTTCAATTCATCAGTACTTTCTCATGGAACCTACATCAAACTGCGATACAGGATAGAAGCCGAAACTTTTACAGGGAAAAAATATTATCGTGCCAAATTCAAAGCTTCTTTAGATTCGGAAACTCCTAATATTGTAGAAAAAGAACTTGTCGTTCGGGGAGTTTCACTGTATGATCCACACTGTTCCAGGCAGCTTGTCTATTTGAAGGTAACTTATAATTTTTTTTACACCTATTAAATATTTGTTCTAATAAACGTATTAAAATTGTATTAATTTGGCTAAATCATTCAGATTTTTTTTATTTTTATGTTTTCTTTTCAGGAAAAAACGGATATTCAGACTCCTATCAAATTTAAATTGACTTACACCTTAATTCAAAAAGAACCTCGTATGACGCCAGAAGGCAGCAAATTGCCAGATATTAATTTATATCCCATCTTGAATCAGCAAGAGGCATCCAAAGTTTTTGAGGTAACTTTTTATTCACTGAACACCGAATACGTTACTGTTGCATATAAAATCTCATTTTTGCATTCATTATTCTCATAATCAATTTAAAATCGTTGTATGTTAACTTTTTTTTTGTTTTATTTGTTTAAATGATATTAAAATATATTTATTTTTTACAAAAGGCTAAATTCCTCAAAGATTGTGGAGACAATGACATCTGTGAATCTGATCTACATGTGACTGCAGAATTAAATCTACCCAAGTAAATAATCTTAGAGTCTTATTTTTGTAAAAATCCCAGTCAAATTTCTTTATATATACAATTTATACATATTCTTTCTTGAATTTTTATTTATTTCAAATGTTGATAAACGATATGATTTATTGTATAGTTATACTTTTATTTCAATTTCTTTATTAATCCAACCTATTTTAGTTTTGAAATGGTTTTCCTTTTTTAATTTGATTTGTATTTGCTTAGAAATCGAAGAATCGCTGTTTCGAAATCCGATTCTATGAAAGATCTCTCTTTTATGTAAAGTTTCCCTCACTCGGTTTCATTTCAAACCATATGTTTGGTGGAGTATAGCCTATTCTTGTGCTACTAAACTTAAATCAACCAACCAACCCTCTTTTGTGCGGACTTAGTGGACGTTAAATCTAAATTCTCAAGGATCAAGCATCCCTATGATGGTGTTACATCAAAATATGTGGCAGGGGTGTCTGCACTGACACATTGTAATATAAAAATAGCCTACCTTTACGAGATCTGACCCTGAACATTTCGTTGTGCCTCTTCAAAAGAGCCTCAAATTAATAAATTATCTTCATTGAACGACATATTCAAAATCATAGGTTTTCCATTTTTAAAATCAAATCCGATTATAAAAATTCAGCCTTTTACAGCACAAACGTAGGGAGAGTATATACAGTGACCAAGTATTCATTTTTTTTCTCCTCTTCCCTTATTTACTGATTTCTGTTTTTAAAATCTAAATTATATTAGGAGATACGTGACTGAAAAGAAGAAACTTTTGAAATTTTAACTTCGATTTATTTCATAACGGGAGCTATAATTTGAGCACAAGAACGTCTTTTTTACATCGCGATCTAAAAGCAAAGGGGCAGAAATTTTTCCCTTTAGTGATTTTTCTATGAAACTCTCATAAGGATTTCTTTGCCACATATCAATGTAGAAAAGGGAATCTTAGGTATCTTTAAAAGAATGTTATGAACATTGAGGATTTTTATCCCTTCGCTCTGAATTTGGGAAATGCGAACGTCATCAGTTTTCTAGAGAATTAATTAAATTTTAAAAAAATAGGAATTGGATCAGGAAATAAGAGAACATTGTTGAATGAAATTAGCATTGACGAATTTAAGATAATAATTAGGAAATTAATTAGGATTTAAACTATATTTAAAATATCATTACATACCTGCCTCCTTGTATTGGTTCCCGAGACATTTATACCCCCCCCCCCCCACGACACATCATGGCGAATCAAGTCCGAAATATACTGATTTTAGATTTAGCGTTGTCTCATCTGTTCAATTTTTTATTTAAAATTTTTTATCAGATTGACACGAAATGAAAGAAAAATTAATCAGCTTTATAATTTTTTATTACCCGATTTTAATTAAAAATATTAAATATTTGTATTGATCCACTATTAGTAAATTGTATGAAATATATTTTTATTTTCATCGAAATTTTATGCTATTTTTTCATTTCTTTTAAATAAATGGGATTTTTTTTTTATTACTAGACCAATTATTACTTTAAAAAAATGTGAAAAACATTTTACATTTTTTGAACTATCATCTTTTTTTCTAAACAGAGAAAATCGACTTCTATCTCAAATATTTAATTGCTCTAGATTTTTCACGCATTAACACTAATCTGTGAGAATACATTTGACATTTTAATTTCTAATTTAATTTATTAAAAATAATTATGGTATATTTCCTTGCTCTAAAGTGTTTGAATGTTCTTATTTGATATTTTCAGGCAAGAATCTGGTATCCCTGTTTTATACTTGGGAGAGCAACAAGTGAATCTTTCAATTACTTTATATAACCATCAAGAACCTGCATACGATGCCTCGTTGTATGTTTTTCATCCTAACACTCTAAGCTATATTGGTCGGAAAGTTGTGGTAAGCTCTCAAAAATTTATAATTTAATCTGAGATTTATTTAAAATTTTAAATTCATAATTTCTTTTTATAAATTTACAATGGTAATTAGTATATGGTTTTAAATTTTGCTAATAGAGGCTGTGACTAATGTGTCATTTAAATTTCAATAATAATATTAGTTTTAATTTTTGCCAGATTAACACTATGCCGTCCACACATCTGATCAGAATTCTTTTTTTGGTGCTGCCGGTGAGACTTCTGTCGCTGGCTTTTTACGAGATCTTATATTTATAAAATAAATAAACAAATAACTAAAATAATAACATTTATCTTAATATAAATAATAATTAATAGTAAGTAATTAAAATAAAATGAAAATTCACAAAATAAATAAAAATTTGCATAACACCATTGTTGTGTCATCGGTATTTGCCGATTTGAAAGGAATGTCACGGAATGCTTGAACTCAAGGTTCTTAACCTCCGGACATAACAGGTGAAGAGGGTAAATGGCATGGTAATGAAATTATTTAGTAAACGCCATTTGGCCGAAGTTTTTGTCACCGAGCAACATAGTGTTAATTTACCTTGTATAATGTTGTGAAGATGAATTTGCTTTTAACATCTATTAAATTTCAAAATAAATTATAGATATACTGCCCTACCTTTATTATTAGTAATCTCCAGTCTAATATTTTCCTCATCTATAGTTCCTATTATTGATCACTTCTTGTTAAGATTAAATAGTAATTAGTGCATTATTAGATTATTAAGTGAGCAAAGTAGGTAGTTTCCTAGCGAACTCGAAAATTTAGGAATCCCAAGCCCACTAAGATTTTTTTTTAATTTTTTTGCGATTTTTGAAATTTATTTAATTTTTTTTGTTTAATTATAAAGGCTATGCAATCAAATGATTCAAATTAAAATAAAATATTATTATTCTTGATTAATTACCAATTGCAAGTTTTTTATTATACTTATAATTCTGTAGCGCTTTTTACTTTAAAATTTATTTAGATTGTGATTTAAAAAACTTATGCATTTTACTATTTTATTTAAATTTTACTTGCACATTCTTTTTTTTTTTTTCTATACGACACACTGAAAATGTGCTAGAAAGTAATATGCAATTAAGCACTTTAATTTATTTTGTCAAAATTTGCAACTTAAAATGACTTATGTAAAGATTAAATTAAAACCGATAAATATTTAATTTTGTAGATTTAGTGGGAGAAGGGGGGGGGGGGTCTAAACGTAATTATAAGGTGATTATCGCTATTTAGGTTTTCCTCTTGTTTTTATCACGAATCCTTTGGTCTCTTGAAAAATGTTGGCAATATTGTAGTTCTTTTTTCTGTGAATTACTTCATTTAGTTTCGATTTGTTTTCTATACAACTGCAAAATATTTACATGTCTGGTAGACATAATTTAAAATGTTACAAAAGCTGCATCGTCGTCAGTTGCGCGGCGCTAGTAAAAAGGGATTTTAGAAAGGTACTTATGCAAATTTAATAATAAATCACAAAAACAAGATATTAATAAATTTATATCACTTTTTTTAGTCAAATGTTATTAAAGCGCAAATGTTAATATCTTGTCCATCTCCATTTATCTCTTCTGAGCCACTGAATAACATTGTGCTTTTTGTACCACATGCTTTCTGTTGTGAATACGATACTTTCTATACCTCTCATTATTTTTGAGTTCAGTATAGTGACTTGTCTTGAAATACACCTTATCTTTATCTGTGGCATATTACATCTGAATGACACTCGGGACTCAACACTGCTTTTAAAAAAATATTTAAACTATTTATGATTTATTTCCATTCATGATTCTCCATTTATCTCTAAACTATTATGATTTATTTCCATGGTTTCCTCTCGGAAATGAGTGTTCTGGTATCAGTATTTACATTGTTCTTCACTCCCTTCTGCTTGTCTTATGGCTAGGTAAATATTGAAGGTAATCTTGAACATGTTATGTTGAGTTGACATAATAAAGATATTGTGAAATATTTTTACATTACTGTTTAATGCACGTAAAATCAAAATATTATCACAATATTGTAAAAATATCTTTTGGTACTTGGGTGTCTAATTTTAAAAGTTATCTTTCCAGGGAAAAAAATTATTGACTTTTTATTCTGAGTTCATTTTTTTAAATGTCAAAAAAATTATATTCAAATACAATAGTTACATTATAATCACACTTCACACATTTGCAGTCCCCCATCCTTTTTACGTCCCCCCCCTAATCTCCCTGTGTTTCCTACTGTGAGAAAAATATAGAAAGCTAACTCAGCAATATTTTTTTTTTTTTTCCTGTTCAATTTTTAGAGAGGAGAGCCAGTTGAATGTGTGCCTCACAACAGTACTGTTCTAAAATGCGAAATAGGGAATCCAATGAATAAGGGCGAGGTATGTATTTTTATTATTTTCTTGATAACTATTAATAAAAATTTCTACATCCTGATTATCTATTATCACAACTGTAATAAATTTGAAATTCCAAATTTTATGCTTTATTCCTTGGCTTCCCACACTGAATGATTTGCAAAATATTGCGAATTATTAATGTCAGTGGTCATTTCATATGTATAATTTATGTCCTTATGAAAGAATATATTAAATTAAGAATGCTAAGTGTTAGCTTTGAAAAAGTTTGCCTATATTAATAACTTTCAAATTCCAAATCATTATTTATTAAATTATAGTGCTATTTTTTTAAATTTTTTAAATAGGCTTTTTTAAACAGCAGCTTATAACTTTTGGCTTCTGATTAAAATAATAAGATAAAATGAAACCAACAGAAGCATCTAGTTACAAACATGTATTTTTCTAGTCATTACTAAATAACGCAAAAAGGAGTAAAAATTTTCATTTTTCCAAATCTTTATTAACAGAGGATAAAAACTTGTATTTCATATTTATGAAACTATGCAATACAAAAGTAATAATAATAATTCGTTTTTCCATGATAGCTTCATTTATTTTAACCTGATATTTAGGAGTATACATTACCATTTTTATTACATAAACTTAAAATATTAAGTTTGTGATATTTGCAAACTTAAAAGTATGATTTTGAAATTAAATAATGTCAACAAAATGGAATTTATTTGCTTTTTTTTTTTTTTCTTTGTAAGATTTGAATTTTAGTTCCTGTAAAATTTCTCTCCGATATTTTCAATTATATAAATTATTGGTAAAATGTTTTTAATCACCCACCAGGTGGAATTTCAACTTCGATTCAGCCCAAGGAATGTTTCCGATGACGAAAAACGACTCAAATTTACTTTGAAAGCCAATACGTAAGTACTTTAAAAAAAGGCATAATTTTTTTTTTTAAAGTGGACAAACTAGATTTTAATTTCTGTATGAGAAAATTTTATTTTTTGATTACTAGATGCAATTTACTTTTATTTAATATTTGCTCTACTGTTCCTAAAGATTATTCCTTATAACTGTTTCATATTTTTTGTAGAACAAGCATTGAACAAAAACCTGAAGATGATTTTGTGTTGGTTGCCGATATAGTGAGAGTAGCAGAATTAGAACTTAGAGGGTAAGCGCATTTATTAATTTTATTAAGAACTCTAAAAGTTTTCTAAAAAAAGTTAACAGTTTATTGAAAATAAAAATTCTAGATGCCTTCATTTTAAAGAAATTATTCAAATGAAATTATTCTTAGAAGCAAAAACAATTCTGTCAAAAATTCATTCTTGCATCACTTATTTCTGTATATATATCACATTTGAAATACAAATATATGAGCCGTTTATTTTGAAACTGGGGCAAGTCCATTTTTGAAAAAAATGGGGATAATGGCAATTATAGATAAAACTTGTTGTGATCTTTTTATACATAAAAAATTTATAGTAAAATAAAATTTAGATTCTAGTATTTGGGAGATGGAAGTTTTAGCTCTTAACAGTATTGAAAATCTGTTTATTTTGAAAGTGGTGCAAGTCCATCTTAGATTGAAATTATATTTGATCGAATATATTATGGCAAAATTTAGCTCCGGTTGCTGTATGATGAAGCAAATGGGGCAGTTTGACATCATGTCTGAAATTTAGGGTGTTTCTATTTATCTATTTTTGATATTGAAAATTGGTGATTGTGCAGTATTTCATAAATAATAAAAAGTATCTTAATTTGTGTGTCGACAGTAATATGTTTACTTCCATCACCGATTATTCAGTCCAGTAACAATGAAATAAATATCATTGATCACAAATTTTTATTGTCAGGACATTCATTTCTACCGAACGATCGTGATTTTTGTGTGGAACTATCTAGTAACTATTCAATCCAGAAACCAGTTCTTTGCATATTCCCCAGGATTACTATAAAGTTATACAAAAGTGTCGAAAGCATAATAAATGTTTAGTACATGAAGTGAAACGTGGAAATTTATTTTTAACCCAACCTCTGGAAAAAGCGGTTTTAAAAAGAAAGAAATATATCGATGGAGAAGCCGCGAATTGATTAACTAACTATATGCTTGATCAGATTTACAAGGGATGCACCATACAAAATGTTCAACAAAACTTCGATAAAACGAGATTTGAATTTAAAATTATCGATTTGTCAACACAACGAGGAAGGTAAATAATTCCGAGTATTTTCAGAAATATAAAATTATCTTTTATGTAAGAAAAAAAGATTTATTACATCTGTAAAATACAAGGATATGGTGGATTTATTATCATATTTACCTACCGTCTATCATGAAAATTTTAAAATCTTAAATCCTGAATAAAATTCAATTTAATTATACTTGGGTATAAACTGAAAATGTATAATTTCATTGACATTTTTAATAAAACTAAATTACTGTTATGTTATATTTTCTACAAAAATATTCTTTGTTTTATTTCACTTTTTATCAAATGATTAAATATTTATAAAAATTTGAATAGTATTTTGTTTTTATTATTAAAAAAAGAATAATGCAATTGAAATATTTCCCAATTAAATGTACGTTTACAATAATTCATTAATTTTGAAAGTTAGGTAAGTTCATTTAGTTATAATAAAACTCTTATTTTTTAAATCAGCATTGAAAACACTATTGGATTACAAACTTACATTATCTAGTACCACAAAATACCAAAAATATATGTATTAATACTTACCAATATTTTTAAATTTATTGAAACACAAACCTTTAAATATCTCGCAATAACAGGAAATGGACTTGTCCCACTTTCAAAATAAACGACTCATATAATCCTATCATTTTGAAGAATTAGGTATTTGAGGAATTTTATGTCAAATTTTTGTTGCCCATGCAACCTTTTCAAAATTTTAAAGAATTAACACTAATTAACACTTTCTATTTATGTTTCAGAGCATTTTTAATAAGAATAATTATATATTCTTTCCCTTAAATTGAATTTTCTAAAACTGTTTTCTGTGTTTCTTTATTGTAAGTATTTTAAACTCTGCACAGTGTTAATATAAATTATGGTTATTTTAGATACTTTATAAAATAATATAATAATTTAAAATAAAAGTTCCTTCTTAATAATTTTTTTAAAAAATGTAAATAGAGAGCACTTATGATAAACTTTTCTGCTTGAAATATTTTTAAGGAAATTAGTACAAATAATTTTTAATGTTATGTAGATGATAGTCTGAGGTCTAAATATATTTTGTAGTTTATGTATAACTAATATCATATCCCAAATTTTTTGTAATAAAATACTGAAGATTAATAAAGGGAATTTTCTTTATCTTTGCATTATTATATTTTTGTATTAATTTGCAGTGTTTCTAATCCTGAACAAGTGGTATATGGGGAACATGTTGTTCCACAAGAAGAAATGAAAACTGGAGAAGATATTGGCAGTCTCGTCATACATACCTATGAAGTATATAAATTTGAGATTTTTAGATTAGATTAAGATTAATTATTAAATTTCCTTTGGCAAATGTAACTGTGCATGATGTCCTAAATTATTCTTAGAAATACATATTTTATATACTTTAATAACCACATTTGCTTGTGATTATTTTAAATGATATTATTACTTGTTTGCTCAGTAACAAACAGTACAGTTATTGAATCTTATTTAAATTTTATTGCATGAAATGATTAATTGATGTAATCACGCTAGTTGTTTAATAATTTAATTTTCAATGTTGATTTTTTCTGAATAATTAAAGATAAACCTTACATAGCAATTTATTTGAATATTTCTATAATTCTGTCTTTTTAAAATACATGCAAATGCTTTCTTTAAAAAAAGCTTTAGAATATTCCCAAAAAACTATTTTAGTAGAAATATAAAATTGTAATTGTAAAAGTAATTGCTTTTTAATTAATTCTTTAAAAAATTATGAATTATTTTTTATTTTTCAATTGAATAATTAGTTTGAATAATTATTCTCATTTGTTTATGATCCTTTATTTCTATGAAATGTAGTGTATATAATTATAACAAATATTTCAGTTGATAAATTATGGACCTTGGAAAGCAAAAGAAATCGAAATTCATGTGAAATGGCCTTATCAAACCGAAACATTCACTAAAAATGGAAAGTGGTTGTTATATATGATGGAAACCCCAAAAGTAAGTATTGATCATTTGATATTCACTTTGATATTATTGCATTTTTTTCCTTATAAAAGATAAGTATACAAAAATTAAGATATTTTTTAAATAAATATCTTAAAATAGTCAGTATTGTTGTAGATATCCAATTCCTAAAATTCTTTTTTAAAATAATTAAAATTGCTTTTTTGAACATAAAATATAATTTGTTTAACAATTTAATGCGACAAATCTTTGAAATTATAAATTTGCATCATGTACATGTTTCTAAAAATATTAGCTACATTACTATTCTAAAATTTATCATTAAAAACAAACAAAGCCGCAGCAGTTTATAATCAGTAAGATGTAAATCTGCAGTTTAAAAATTTTCTACATTATAATAAAAGTCTGAAACATAAAAATGAAAAGTATGAAATATTTGACTGTATTATTGTATCTCATGTTATTTCATAATACTTGCAACATTTCATAAGATTTAAAAATAAAGTTTATTTTTGAGATATTCATTTTGGTCATTTTTTTTTATTTTGAACTCTATGAGTAATTTTTAAATATGTAAAAGAGATGCATTACTTAAATTCTGTACACAACTTGCTAATACATTAATGATAATTTTTTTTTAATTCTTAGGTGCAAGGTAATGGATATTGTGTTGTTGATCAATATATTGTAAATCCACTTCAACTTCAGGTACTTATAATACTTTTTTATATTGTAAATAATTAATATAACTACATAATTATTAATGATATTTTTGATATGCATGGAATATCAAAAATATGGATTACAAATTGACCAAACATTAATAAATGAATAAAATAACTATATTTCTTTCGCAATATAATTTTCATTCCCATAATGAAAGAATAAATGTCTGTTATTAAAACTTTCCAAAAAAGAAATTGTGCATAATTCCTACAAATTGATGATAAACTGTTATGCTTTTGAGTTAAATATTATTCAAAATTAATAATGAATAAGCTTTTAATTAGAATTTAAATCTATGCAATGTTTAGAAATACTTAAATTTTGAAATTTCATTATCATTCTAACATTTTTTTGTCATTTTTTAGGTAAAAAGAGAAGAAGATCAATTCATTAGAGAATTTGAAGGTGAACATGCTAAATCTGAAGCTCGAGTCAAACGACAAGCTCCTGAAGAAATTAGATTGGATCCCAGGACCCTCAATATAGCTACTATGGTTTGTAAAATTTTGTTGTTTCTAATATGAAATTGTATATAATTTATAAATGGGCCTAAATTCAAGGAAATGATTTTTTGTTCGTTATTTATTCTTAATTAAATAGCTACCTTAATCTGCACTTTAATTGTTGTATGCATGACGTCCGAGCATTTTTTAATAAATATTTACATTATGTCTAAAATGAAGTAATGCTTTTGAGCATTATTATTATTATTTTGAAATTTAAATTTCTTCTACAATATATTTTATGCACATTTTCTCAACATTTAGATTATAAATTTCAATATGTATAATCTAAGATTTACCCCTTAATTTTTCATTTCATTTATTTGTGAATTTCTTTATATTTCTATATGTCTACTAATGTAAAATTAATAAATTCTAAAAAAATATATATCAGTAGCTAGTTCATTAACGCTTATTTTCTATAATATAAATTATCTTAGCTGCATTTTTTTTTACAGATATTAAATTTTTTTGATGAATTTAAATAACAATTTATTTAGGGCAATTTACTTTTCTTAATTCAAAAGTTTTTCATAAATTTGGTAAGGTAAATTCAGGTTTAAAAATTTTAAACATATGGTTTTAAAATTGAGGTTTAAATATTTGTGGGAAAAAAATCATTTAATGGATAAATTAAATACATTTAGATGTATTGTTTCAGTAACTTTCGAATAGCACTGTTCACTTTTTATTTCTTCAATTCCATTATGTAATTTAATAATAAAAAGAAATAATATGTATAAAGCAATAATTTTATATTTAATATGATTTACCTTAACGTTTCAATTTTTTTTTTTTAGGATTGTGAAGAAGGAACAGCAAAATGTCATTATTTCAAATGTTATTTCCGAGATCTGCAACCTGACAAAAATGTTTTAATAAGCATAAGAGCAAGATTATGGAGTCAGACTTTTGTGGAGGTTTGTTTCCCTTTTCTCAAACATATTATGTTTCATTTTAATATTTTAAAAGATATACAATATGGATATAATCTATAAAAATGTTGCATTTTGTAAAGCTGCAGCTTATGATTTATTAAGGTGTGTTTCAATTTTTTAGGGACACAGGTAAAAATGAAAATAAAAGCGTTAATAATAAATATTTGAAATTTATTTCTGAAACAAGTTAGGTAAATAACAAAAATAAATATTGTAAGATAATTTAGATTAAACAAAAAAAGATTAAACAAATAAATTTCAACTTTGAAATAACTAAACAAAAGAGTAGCACAAATTTTGTGTTTCAAATTTTTAGGGACAACGGAATTTAAAGCTTCAAAATTTCAAATTAAACTTTTTTACTGTTCAATATTAGCACCATTTTTTCTGATGACATCATATATTCTGTTTAGCATGGAATATATTAGGTTCTGAAGAAGTGTTGAATCCAGAGAATACCAAGCATCCATTATTGCTTGTTGAAGTTGCATTTTCGAATGAAACTGGCACCCTCCTTCATAAACTGTTCTTGCCAAAAGACCCCATAGATTTTCAATGAGGTTTAGATCGGGGCTTCTAGTTGGCCAATCCATAACTTTCATATTGTTATCTCTAAACCACTTTTTTGTTGATTTTGAGCTGTGGATAGATGCATTATCCTGTTGAAAAGTCCAATTTAGACCACATATTTCAGGTCCTGCATTAAGTAAATGTGTTTGTAACATTTCTTGGTATCGATCAGTATCCATTATTTTATTCACAAATGCCAGTTCGCATGTACCATTGAAGCTAAAAGCTTCCCAAATCATAGCAGATCCACCACCCATTTGCCTTTTGGAAAAAATCTCTGGTTCTTTTCTTAGATCATGCCAGTAATATCTCCAACCGTCTGGCCCATCTAGATTAAACTTCTTCTCGTCGCTGAACATGACTTCTATCCACTCATCTTTGAAATGCATGTATTCCTTTGTCCAGGATAAACGTTGTAATTTGTGTTGTTTGGCAAGTGGTGGTTTGCAAGCTTTTTTCGCATATTTCATGTTTTTATTGCTCTTGATTGACCTCCAAACAGTAGTGTAAGAACATCCCAGTTTCAATTTGTTACTTTTCGTACTGATGATTTTCCATTTACCTTTTTCTGAATAATTCTCCTGCGGGTACGTGAATCGAGCTTTAGCTTAGGTCCTCGCTTTTGAATGGCAGTTGATTTCCCATTTAACTGCTTCTCATAATTTTCCACAGCATGTATTGAACGTTTTATGAGGGCTGCAATATTTCTCAAAGACTTTTTTTTCGTTGTAATAAGCTTTTATTTGGCCTTTTTCAAGATCTGATAACCCATTTACCTTTAGTCATATTTCTTCGGCAAAAAATTAAGTACTAACGTGGACGTTTTCAATATAAGCTTTTTAATTTATTAAAACCACTGGTAGTAAATGAAAAGGAGCAATAATAAAGATTTAACTTGAATTTATATACCATCTCATCTAGCTGTCCCCAAAAATTTGAAACACAAATTTGGCATTTTTTTTCTATTTTCTTTTATTAGCATTGATATTTATTTAATTATTTTATATTTTTTATTATATTTAATTTTTCATGTTTTTCAAAGAAAATTTTACAGATATTAGGTAAAAAAATTTCCGATTTTATGTTTTTATATGGCGCCCCTAAAAATTTGAAACACACCTTTATTAATTGCATTTTTTAAAGATATGTAGTGTATTTGAGATTCTACAAGACTTTTGTAGTGTTACTGAGAATTCATTAGTCTAGAATAATATCATGGAAGATTGACAAATTATAAATTAAAATAATAAAGTATCAGCATCCCCTCTCTTTGCCTTTTTTTAGATCATTAATAATCTTTTCTATTTACTTTTTTGTCCGTTTCTGCATCATTTTGCTGCAAAAACTGTTTTCTGAAAAGCTTATCTCTGTGTTAATCTACATTTACATGAAATACTTTTTTTTTTCAATTACACAATCGTCAAGCAGTTATATTTCATATAAATTAAATGTTCAAATATAATTTTTAAAAAGCTTACCTAATTATATATTGTCAATTCATTTTGAGATTTAATCGAATAATGTATTATTATGCATAAAACATAGTTATTTTCCTGTAAAAATAAAATTGAAACCTTCGAAACAATTTATAAACATTTATCTTTACTTGAATTTATATTATTTATTAATTTAAAGGAGAGCATTTGGAGTTCTTGTGCTGGTTTTGATTTATGATATTTAAATTTTTAAATTGGCACAAAATGGAAATAATTGTTAATATATTTTACATTGGCTTAAGTAAAATAAGAAATTAATATTTGCCTTAATTGCATACATTAATAATTAAATAGCAATTAAAACAGCACAAGCATTTAGTGCTATATTTATATAAAATTACTGTATGCCTTTATTTATTGATATTTTAAAATATATGCATTTATGTTTTTTAGTAAACAAATAATGAATCACATTGTATGTAAGACATTGCTCATATGTGTATCCTTTTGGGGTACAAAAATTTATCTGGAATACATTTTAAATCAAGAAAACTGAAACTTTTTGTTATTTCGTAGGATTATGCAACAGTTGATAGAGTAGACATTTTATCTCGTGCTAGTATTTACTTGGATCCTCAACTGGATATTCGTCAGAAGACAGATAATGATAAAGCTATTGTAAGTTTTAATATTTTTTGTGATTAGTCTAACTATGCATGCATTCTTTAATATCATTTTGTTGTGTCTTCAATCTCAACTAAATGTATATGTTTTTATAAACAGGCTGTTACAAAAGCTTTGCCAGATCTTCCTCTCTATCAAAAGCCAGAAGAGGTTCCTTTATGGATAATAATTCTAGCTGTATGTGGAGGCCTGCTTCTTCTTATCCTTCTCATATTCTGTTTGTGGAAGGTAAATATTTTAATAGTTTTTTAATTTATTCTCTTAATTATTCATAACAGCTGTATGTTGTGTTAGAAATATTTTTTTTATTACTTAGAAAACGTAACATTGCAAAGAAATCTAATAATATGTATAAATGCAATTATTATCTTTGGTTCATTTTATGTTTTTGAATTGTATATTTATATATATTTATTAATATTTTTTGTTATTATGCATCATATAATCATTATAAGAACATTAGTTTTCATTACATAAATATAGTAGTACTTATTATTAAATTTATTCTCTTAATTATTCATAACAGCTGTATATTATGCTAGAAACATTATTCATTATCAAATAAACATAACTATGCAAAAAATTTAATAATATATATAAATGCACTTTTTATTTTCGTTTCATTTTATGTTTTTGAATTGTATATATGTATATATAATATATTGTTGTTATGCCATATATTATCATTATGAAAAATTAATTTTCATTGCTTAAAAATAGCTGTACTTATTAATTAATAATGAAGAATTAGTTGGCGAAAACAAACAAACAAATGAAATGTTTATTAAACTCATAGAGCTGATATAAATGGAGGAAGCTAGTAGCTTGTTTCTAGTCTAAACAAGTGTATGCAACATGAGCCAAGTCACGTGTGAGAAATCTGATCTTTTCTGGCGCCATATCGCAAATCTTGGCATACTCAAAAACTGCCGCGCAACGTTTTGTTTCCCGGCATTGGGTCCGGTCAGTTTTCATTTCCGGTTAACATTTCCTAAATAATATATATATATATACATATTCATGCTTTGAAAACTAAGCAAACTGGTTTTGAAAATAATGTTTTCTTTTTTACATCAGTAGTCGAGTTTATTGATTTAAATTATGTTTACTTTTTTTGGGAGTTAATTAAAAGTGAGTATTTTTCTTCTTTAAGTAAACATTTTATTCCTTTTCTTTACCCCAAAACATCTTTTAATTTTACATTACATGTTCAAATACTTTTATCATTATCTCATGCAGATAAAAAAAACTTTTTATAATAAAAGCAGATTATAAAAGTGACCCAGGTCTTTTTTTTCCTTGAATATTCTGAATAATATTTATTTTTGTATAAAAAATGAAAAAGATATTAATTAAAACTGTTAAATTATTTTGAAATAATTTAGAAAGAGAAAAAAAATTAAAAAAACGCTAGCTCAGAATCTCACCCAGGTTTCCTGAATGCTACGCCAGTGCCCTAACCACTACACTACTCGAGCGCATGTTTGGCTAACCCATTATTAGTATATAAGCTAATTTGAAAGTTTTAATTTTGACTATTGAGTCTTAATATTTTCATTAATAAACATTCTAAATGTATACTATCATTATACAAAATCTCAATCCGAACTCAATTTTAAACCTCATGCCTTCTCCTTGTTAATATCAGTTTTAAATATTTCGCTTCTGGTTTGTAGTGTTGGCGATAACTTTGCTTCTAACCACTGCAGAAACAAAATTAAATCATTTTTGGAATCTTAAATGTGTTGATTTAATACAAAATAATAAGGAAATTCGAAATTTTTACGAAAACTGTGATTTTAGGGTATGTGCATATCGCAAGTTATTAATAAAGTTAACATTCAGACAAAATTTTTATCTGTAAAGATAGCATTTCTTTCTTTAATAGTTTATCTTTAGAATATCCACTAGTTTCTTATTAGATCTTAATTAAAATTTATAAAAACATGCAATTACTGCTAGCACATTTATGAAATTTTACTATATAACATTTTCAATAAAATGTTTTGGTTTCACGATTTCATTCACAATGATGATTTAATATCTTTTACGGTATAATACGATTCGAATATGTATGGTAAAAATAACACACATATTGGAAATAATAAGGAACTTTATTTGCACTAAAATAAATACACAATTATTAATCGGTCAATAGTGTTTTTTTACCATTATCAATTACCAATAGTATTTTTATGTAAACACTTGTATTGGCGAGAAAAAAATCACGCCAAGCTTGCAACCAAGCACTTGCAACACATTCGAGATTAAAATAAAGCAAGTAACAAAATATAATGTAGTTATATCAGTTTAAATGAAGCTTAATAACAAATTAAATAAATTTAATACAATAACTAAACCAAACTATGAAATATTTTTCAGTTTTAATACCAAAATCACTGAGTGATGTAGGTTACAAATTTTAAATTGACTTAAAATGCATATAAACAGAACATGTTTATTGTACATATCTGTGAAATGATACAGGACTATCCATAGAAGCTTTTTCTTTGCATCCAATTGCACAGCGATAGTTAACCATGGCTTAAATAAGTTTTAAAATCCAATAGTTAAAAGTGAGAAAAAATCTGCCATTGAAATATAATGGGGAGCGGAGAATGCGGTTACAGTGAACACAAATTCTGTCCACAAGTCACGTGATTTTATCTTGTCCTACACTAATGTAGGGTTGCACTTCCTCTATAAGTATTTTAGCTCTATGATTAAACTAAACAGATGTTTGTTTTCTTCCCTTAAGTTAGAAGTGCACTCATAGGATTGCAATGCCAATTTGGTTTTGGTACTATATATTGACTCTTTCAACGTTAATTAATAAGTATTAATATAGCTTTAATAATACATATTGTATTAATAAACTGGTATTGATAAATGTGATAAATTTATTAATCACTTTTACTGGTTTTTATTAATAATAACCTATTAATCATATTAACCTATCATATATATATTAAAGTAAAATTCTATTTTAGATATTAGATAATATTAAAGCTGAATAGTTATACTTTTCTGATTTTTCATGTACTCTTTCCTCCTGTAAAAAGATAAGAGTACACTCATAATTTTATCGCTTTTTAAATACTCATTGTGCAGGATCTAATAAACATTTTTTTAATAATTTTTAAGATTACAATCAGCTTATTGATTCCTAGAATTGGGAAAAGTATCTTACTCTAAAATTAATTGACTATGAAAATTCTAACTTTTTATGTTGAATATACATATAATCAAATTTGTGTTGTTGAAAATTTTTATTTCCTTTCCAGCTTGGATTTTTCAAGAGAAAGAAGCCAGGTTATATGCCAGCTGAAATGCACGATAAAGAATTACGTGAGAAGGAATATAATGGCATATGAAGAGATACATGAACTTTGTTATGAAGAAATCTGTGATTTTTTTTAATTGAATGACTTTAAAACTTGGGCCACACTATCAAAGACTATGCTACCGTTTTCAAGTTTTAACTCTACAGAAGTTATCTGTGATTGAATTCCTTAATGATTTGAAGATAATAACAATCATTGGACAAAATTTCAATAAACTTGTACATATGTATAAAGTTTTACAAAGGAATTCTATGTGGTGTTAAAACTGAATGCCTTCTTGGAAAATTATTGTGTTTTCTGTTCTTTTATTCTTAGACATATTTTGAATCCTTGTACAAAATAACATTTTTGCTTCTGTTAAGTTGGTGACATGTATAGTAATTTCATTGTTGAATATTGTGAAATGTTTTTCCTAACTCGATTATAAATATAGCTTTAAAATTAATAATTTTATAATGTATCTAAATTTAGTTATTGCTTCTTTTGAAAATGATCTAATTTAATGAATTTTTATTCATTTGAACTGAAAGAAAAAAAAAATTGCTCCTATTTGAATTATTAATATTTGTTATTTTCACTTTTTATAAAAATGCACTTGTTTCAAATGAATACGAAGATTTAAAAGTTATTCCCACATTAATCCTAAATCTGACTATAAGATATACTGTAGTTGAGGTAATATATTTTCTAATTTGTGTAGTCTATTTTATAGATTTTTATTTGTTAAATATTTATATTCTTCAAGATATTTGTATTTATTTGCTTGGTGCAGAAGCATAATTGATGAATTTAAACAAAAATGCTAAAAATAAATGAAAATACATATTGAAAATGCTAGATTATAATTCAAGCTTATCTTTTTTACTCTCTGCATTAAAACTCAATGTTTAATGTTATAAATTACTTTATATTCAGCATCATGAAGTTATGATTTTTTCGTGGTTTTTTTCCCTAAGTGTGTAATTATTTGGCTTCAGTATATAACTAAATAAGTTAAAAATCAATTAATTAATCCATTTTTTTATCTAGTCATAAAATTTTAATGCTTAGACTTTTCACTGATGGCAATTTTTTACATCTTTAAAATTTGTGTAGATCTTAAAGTTTGTTTTTGTTATTCATATTAATAATAAATATAATAATTTGTTATGCTGATAATTTATTCAAATAAATCTTATTTTTTACACTGCACTGTTAACTCAGAAATTCTCAACCTTTAACAAGTGCCATCTTTATGTCCAGGATGAACCTGACATTAATTTCAATTGTACTTATTTTTCTTATTTTCCTGTTAAAATGTTAGTCTCCGTAGCTGAAATGAAGCACATGCATTCGAGTTCATTGGAATCGACAAAATGAATTCATCAAATATCAAATATGTTTATATAGATAAAAACAACATATTCAGATCCCTATAAATAAGTGTAAGAGAGTGTGCCCTCATAAGACGTAAAAAATAATAATGAGGAAAGAGGATTGTATATTTTTTTTAAATATTTTTATAAGACAACTTAAAAAAAATTTAATACATATTTTTATTAAATTTATGAAATTCTTATATAATTCATGAATGCTTTTGACCATATCAAATTTAAAGTGAATATTATACATTAAAAATATTAGAACAGACATATGGAAAAATTATGATTAGTGTTATGTACTTTTTACAATTATAGAAAAATATTTAAAGTATTTATGCACTGATTTCTGTTTAAATTTTATTCACGTTTATTTTTTTCTAATTGAATGTGTATTTAAAACTAATATGCATATTTATTTTGGCTTAATTTCAAGAATACTGAACATAACTATGATAAATAATTAATATATATATAAATAATGAAATATTTTCATGTCATTAAATTATTATTTATTTCATCAAAATAATTTGGCACTCATGGATGTATTGATTGAGTTTCCAATTGCATAACCTTTTGCGGATCTGTCATGAATTTTATTCTAAATACTTTTTGAAGTATTGTAATCATACTTATTTAAAAATAAATATTAAAATTATTATATCAAAAGCAAACATAAATAAACTAATTAATTTAAATTATAACTATAATAATGAACTGTAAATGTACTTATGGCATGCATATTCTCAGCATAATTACTTTGTCTACTTCATTTAAGCACTTGTACCACTTAATGAATTTAAATTAATAATGTCGACTATGTACATACTTGCATTTTCACATCAAATAAGCTTGGATGAATGATGATGTATCTTCCTCCAAGCTTGCAAAGAGCTTCATCTTTCAGTTATTTATTGACATACTGTGTTTGGAACCCAGTGATTTGTACATACATTTCCCCTTATTTGTATCATATGAAATCTGTTTTCTTAATGTTCATTAGTATCATTGCTTGCATTATATATCCTTTATAATTGTTACCTAAATTGTTCATTTATTGAAATTGTGCAAGTTGGTGTATTTTGTTTAGTAGAGAAATTTGTTAATTATGTTTGGTTGTGCTTGAAATATGAAATCTAATAAAGATTGTATGCTTGTGTAAATATCCATCTTTGTAGTGTTTCTTGAAATTTTGTCTTGGACAATATAGTAATAATATTTAATTAGCTTAAAACATCATACCATTAACATTAATATTTATTTTTAAGAAATAAAATTTTAAATCAACTGGGAGATGTTTGTAGCTAATGGAAAAAATACAAAAAAGAAACATAAGATTTTTTTTTTTTCAAAATAACATATTGATATATTTCTACATCATCATGAACAATCATTTCTTGAGTTCTACAAATCTTCTGCACAAATTAATATTACATTTCAAACATAAATAATACCTCTCATTACATTACAAAAAATGAAAATTCATGAAACAATTGTTTTTAGCATTTAAACATAAAGGGACATAGCATTTGCTTCATGCCCGCTGTGGTACCTTTATATAGTGGAATTTTATACCTCAGTCGGTTTGAAAATATAGACCAGTGATCAACACTGTCTGTTTGTACATCCATAGACGGCAAAAGATGAGATAATCCTCATGGTTTAGAACTTATGTAGAACTGATTTTGCATATTATTATATTTTTACATCACGAAAAAGTTACAATTTTCCATCATAAATTTATCAAAATATGCAAAAATTTAAATATTATTCGTTACTCTTGCTTTGTTTCTATCCGAAAATAATTTTTCTTGTATGTTTTTTGTTACTTTTTATATAATTAATCGTAATTCGTAACACCTGCCGAAACGAAATTGTACTATCATAACGCACCAACAATGAAAATTGTCACCGAAAAAGAAATAAACTATCAAAGAACTAGTTGCATGTAGAAATAATAAAATAGTTTTGGTAACATTAAAAAAAAAACACTATGCAAAGGTTGCTACATAAAGAGATAGGAGGTGATAAAACATAAAATGCAGATCTACATCGCTATCCATTAAAAGGGTTAAATTCATTACCAATACTGGATTTTAAGCTTCTTGTATTTTAAAATATTCAGCATTACTGCAATCCAAAATAAATATCGCAGATTCGATTTTCTTGTGTGGAGAAATCTAGAAAGAATATGTAAAAGAACTTAATTCTTAGATTTTATTGAATTTACAACACATCATTAATACAAATACCAATAAGAATTTTTTGTCATTTGACTGATTTATGGAGCTCCAAACTTGTCGAACTTAAATGAATAGAAAAAAAAGTGAAATCTTATTTTCATTTCATAAGCATACTACTGAATAACATCTATAGAAAACAGCTTCTATAAAAGTAGTTCACATTCATAAGCTGAAGAAATTTGCATTTGATATTCTCAATATCTTTATATATTTATGTGAGCATTTGGTTTCTTACCTGGATTTTATCAAATACGCATTAAGAAGCCAAAATTACTAAAATAAGAAATTAAAATTGACCATTTACACAATCAACCTACAGAAACTCTCGGGAAGTATAATCTCTTTGTATTTCTTAATCCCCATGTATTTCTTAAAACCAATTTATGTTCTTTCCTATTTGTAAAAACGTATCTATGATTTTAATGAATTTTTAAAAATTGTTGTGAGAGACATTTATGAGTTATCATTCCAAAAGATTGTCTAACTTTGAGTTAGGAAAATGCATATAAAACCGAGATCAGTAAAAAATAACAATGTTTATACATAATCAAAAATGGTAATACATAGAACTGTTGCATCCATCACATCGAAATGTATATTTATTTGAATATGAATATCACTTAAATTATCTTCATGGAAATGATTACAAATTATAGGGTACGAATTAATGGACAAGGGCATTCCAGATTTTACAGATTCTAGTTTTAATTTCAAAATAAAATTATTTATTTTATTGTTAAAAACTTTAAAGTAAAAATATGCCTAGGGATTGCAACTGGACAATTATTTTGTAATGTTATATGAATATCCGTTCAAAATTATTCATACAGATTCAATATGTAAATATTTTTCTATGTTTATAATCTCTGATTTAAAAATAATACCAGTTTATATAATAAGAAAGGAGAAAACTATCTTGAAAAGTCGTAATTTGGAAACAAAACAGATGGCTATTTTATTTAATACAAATTTTCACTTAGCAGGAACTCGAATTTCTTGTTGCTGTTCTGATGGGGTGATAAATTCTCTAGCCCAAGAAGTTCAAATTTCTTAAGATGATTTTCTGATACTTAACTGCAGATATTTTAGAACATTTTGCCAACTAAAGTAATTGCAGTTCATAAGCATACACAACTGAGGGTTTAATGAACGTGAGGTGCAAAATTTAAAGTTATTTGGAAACAGAAACATAGCAAAATGAGCCCTTACTAAATTACTTTGTAAAATAAATATCAAGAAAGCCTCATTTTCAGATGGCACAGCAAAATGGTTTCATTTATGTAAAATCTTAAGATTTACATGTAAAGTGAGTTATTTAAGACACAATAATTTTACTGCCTTCATATTACATCAAATACTTTAACCCTGAGATATACAGAAGCAACAAAGATAAGTGGCATGAATATTGCAAATATTACTCTGGGAGACAAGATACCGCAGAGACAAAAAAAAAAAAGCAATTAATTTATTTTACTTTTTTAAATCAAATGTGATGTAGAGGGTGAGAAAATAGGGCTGCACGTTTTGCCCTATTTTCTCAAAAAATTATGCTAGATGCCTTTTGCCTTTGCTATACTATGCTCTGTTTTAGCTCTATAGACGAAAATGAAATTTATATTTACAAATTGTGATGCGACTGTATTTATTATAAGACAAAAATAAATTAGATCTAAATAGTACAAAATAAAGTTTTTGCTCCTTTTCAAATAGTTTTAAACACGAAAGAATAAAACTTGAAATTTCTTTTCAATGGTATTTTATGGTATTTTCCGACGACATAACTCGAAGCTTTCTGGATACAATTATTTATCATGCGAGTCCTCAAAACAAGTTTCAGCATTTTTTATTTCATTGGTAGTCTGTGCAAATAACAAGCCAACATTACATCAATAAGTCGTGCTGCCATCTATTCTGTTGGTAAAATTGCTAGGCAGTAGTGCAATTTGCAATAACATGATCAAATTCGAATCCATGAGTCGTGCTGCCATCTTTCAATTAAACTTTGAACAACATTTTAATTTTTCAGCTTTTACTTTCATCCTACAGATGGCGCTTATGCCATTTTTAAAGAATTGTCTAAGAAATTGCGCCTCCTTAATTCAACGGTGCTGGTCTAGAAAATATACAAATACGTAAGAATTTTATTATTTTGGGAGATCCCAAGGTCTGGAGATTTTTTTGTATAACATTTTCAAGATATTTAATTATTTTGCTTTCATTTGATTCACAAGGATGTTTAATTTAATTTATAATTATTTTCGGAATTTTTTTATATATATATATCGCTTAAAAGTAAATGGAGTGCAATTTGTTTCATGGTTGGCTGAGTGATTCACAATATTATTTCTTTAAAAAATAAACCACTTTTAAAAGAAGAAAGAAAGAACATGTAAATACAGAGACTTATTGTTTATTAAGCTATAATGGTGTGTGTAGGCCTTCCTCCGTTCTCTAAATAAAAGATTTTCAAAAGCATGTTTGTGAGGTCTTTTTTTTGTGTGTGTGTGGGGGGGGGGTCATTCTTTTAGTTATTTTGAGCATTCGCGGAATTCGCTTATCTAATTCTACGCTATCTAATTCAGTGAATAGTCTAACACTAATGCACACTATCTAATTCTGTGAATAGTCGTGAGCTTATAATATGTGATTTCATTGCACCATGTATATTTTCTTTACTTTACTTTCATTTTTGCGCTGTAATAATAAAAGCAACGAGCACGACGTAGGTAATCTATTACAACAATTGCTCTTGAGATAAACTCGTAACAGTGAATCTGCATTGCTGTTTTTAATTCGTTTTATATGAAACTGTAAGAGAAAGTAATTTGTTAAAGAACTACATAATTTTTAACTCCACCTTCATCTTTAATAAACAACTGGTATACCACTCGTGATTAAATATTTAACCCGCTGTTTAAACCACAGTGAAAGTATAAACCACTAAAAAGGATTAAAATATTTATTTGTGTCGGATGTTCATTTGCCAACCTCAATATGGTGATGATTACGATTGTATCTTCAAAATCTTCCTTTCTCGATTTATTTTTCCACACTTTGATTGAGTAAAAGGATTCAGAATTTCAAAGGGACTTTTATAAAGGGACTGATTTTCGGCAAAAATAAGTCCTTTTTCAAAAGCGGGAAGTGACTTTTTAAGGTCAATTCATCTATTTTTGAAAAAAGGAAATGAATTGTCTGTTGGAAATAAACAACGGTTTTCAAAAATACAAGTAAACAACGGTTTGAATCAAATATTCGTCATTCTCGCTATTTTGGGAAAATGCAAACGAATAAAATAGCTAACATTTGAAAGAAATATCGTCTGCTTTTTTCTCTGTTGCTTTTTATGCTGTTTTTCAAAAAAATTTCATGTTTACAAGAATTTTATTTTGTTTTATTTTTAGAAATTTGCTCGCTTTTTCTGAGTGGAAAGTATTAAAACTTTTCCTATCTGATTATCTAAAAATCAATAAAACTTTCTTCAACTTGTATGATAAAATAAAATTGCAACGTAAACACATCAAACTATATATATCATAAAATAATGATAAAAACATCGTTTCCAGTAAACCATTCAATAAAGTAAATATATCATTCAATAAAATTCCATGAAATGATTTTTATCGAAAGGATAGTAAATAAATATATTTAATTCACTCGCATCTCGTTTCATATGTTCCACATGCTGCAAATCGTCGCATTCAAGACATTAATGTAAAAAAAAAATGGTAAATTTCTGATAAAAATAGCTGATATAAATAACGTAAAAAAAAAGTTACATTATTTTTGCCATGTTGTATTTGGGTTTTTTCTATTTTCATTCAAGTTTAGGAATATTCAAATTTAAGATAATATTTTTATTAAAAATAATAGGTTAATAATAGGTATTAACGCAAACTATTCAAAATATATTAGTATTCTATAGAAATCACAAAATTTTATTATATTTTTTCGCTTTTTTTTCCCGCTGAAGAGAAGTGATCATGTTTTACCAATAAAGTAAGATGTTTTTTTTTTTTTTTTTTTTTTTTTTTTGCAATACCTATATCAACGGCATTTCAATTTATTAGGATATAAGAGACAAAAGATTCTAGCTGGTGATACGTATACTTCTGTGAATACGTGACTTACAAATTAGGGGTACGTAAAAATAATATTAATAAGGGTCATAAGAAATCATCTTGCCCAGCTTCATAGATTGTCCAATACGACTGACCGGCCACCGGAAATAATGAACTAGATTTAAGATCAGTTGCAAAATAGCCATTACAGGTCCATTAATCAGCCTCTTCCTTAATAGGTAGGATCCATCTGATCCATCATCAGATAATACATGTAACTATACAATTGGCTCTTGCTTTCCACAGAATTCCCTCAGCGACAATAACAACAAAAAAAAAACCGCCTCAGACAAGGGAATGATAAGTTTCCAGTTTGGAAGTTTGCTGTTGTTTATTGGATGAGTTCATTAAGGATGTGGAGTCGAGTTACTATCACTTCCATGAAGAGGTATATCACTTACGGGAAGGGTTTTATCTTGATCGACGATGACGAATAGGCTCAAGATTTAATACCCGCCTCCGTGCTGTTGTGACGGCGGTTATTCAAATCGAATATTTAAGTAAGGAAGGCGAAGTGAGAATTTATTACTTATAGTTACCCTTCGAAGAAGTGAGAACTTTATTACTTATTCGACAATTTGTCAGCTGTATACTTACCAGAGAGATTATATAAGCAGTGATATGCAGGTGAATAAATGCATTTAATATTTTCCTTCAACGTGATTTGATAACATGCATATTAAAATTTTTTACAAATATCACTTAATTTGCTAAATTTCGTTGCAAAATGGAAACAATCGAATATGTGCTTTAGTAAACTACTTTTTTTTTGTCAGATTTAAATCAAAATTTGATGCATATCTATAATTGCCATCTATTTAAATTCATCCATTCAATTCAGGCTCTCGCATTCTCATTTAAATATACAGGTTCTCAAACATAATTCCAAAAATGGTTCTTTTTTTTTTTTTTTTTTTTTTTTTGAACTATGCATCAAAATATCTCAGTTGAATTTCTTAGAAGATTAAATTATGTTGGATACGAAAAATAAACCAGTGAAAGAAAATTTTCTAACATACTCTCTAATAAATTTGTCATGCCAGAGAATGCCTTATGTAGCACTGGCGAACAATAGTTACGAAATATTAACTTTTGGAGTGAATTCAGTGTTTTTACTGAATCTATCGTGTCTTCCGTGACGAGTTATTTGCCGATTAACCCCTGGCATGCGGTTAATAGTATCCAAAAATCGAATTTGGGTTTCAGTCAAATTAATGAAGGTGTTATCCCAAAAAACGCCTTGCACGTTCAATATTTACGGAATATCAATCTTTGGCTTGAATTTAGTGTTTTTATTAAATCGGTTAATAGCACCTGGAAATCTAATTTCTGTTTTAGACATATTTTTCTCATGCGAGTGAAATAAAACTTTGATATAAAACTGCACTTGTAGTCACTAAACCACATACCAAATATGATATATTTAAATCATTGCGTTTCTGAAAATACTGACCGACAGACAGTCAACCCGATGTTGGATTTGGCTCAAATTTTAATAGGCGTCTACACTATAGATGTTAAATCTGTGTACCGAATATTATCTACCTAGCTGGCCTCATGTTGCAATTATCGTGTTCACTTATATTCGGACAGACGGACTTTCTTCGAACAAATTTTACTCAAAATTTAATAAAAATCTGTAAAGTTGGAGCAAAGATCATATAACATATTTCATCCGTCTAACCTTTAGCGTTTTTGAGTTATCCTTTTCGCAGACAGATAGATAGACGGACATTTTCCAAAAAAATATGTTTTTCGAACTCTGGGGGATCTAAAACGTGAAGATTCTTCAAAATCTCAGGTTCGAATTTTTTGACGATTACAATACTTTTTCTGTACTACGTATGCGAGAAAGCGAAACTGTTTTTGTCATTGATGAGATCAAAAAGAAGAGAAAAAGGAAGTTTAGTGGGTGTAATTCCATATCGGATAAGATTTCCTATCACAGTAGAGATAAATTCAAGAAAGGCAACAAAAATGATATTATCATGATAATCTTTTTCTGTCTTGTCGTGAATAATTCATATCAAGCTATCTCTCAATAGTGTAACGTAACAATTATTTTTAAGAGAAGAAGGCAGTCTATTTTAAATTAAGTAGATTGTATTTGACAAGGCCAAATTCTTCTTCCCGTTTCGGATTTGGTTGAAGTCACTCTCATTCACATTCTGTAATTCGTTCTCAGGGAAAAAGATGCACATTTTCCAACGATATTTGAAGAACACCTTTTGAAGCAAATAAAGATATTCGATAATTTGTGCATAAGACAATGAGACTCAGACATTGAGGAGGAAAATGGCCATCTTTGAAGAAGCGATAAAATTGCGAATGAGTTCTTCCTTCTAAGAATTCTTCCTAATCAGTCATGTGGGTTAAAATGAAGTTAAAGATTAACTGTGAAAATGATTTTGAGGAAGATTATTCCTAGATTTTAGTTTCAATGGAAGTTCCGTCGAGGATTTCCAATAATGATATCGGACATAAACATGTGGCCTCATCCTTATATCATACGTGAAAAAAAAAATAATAATTCAGAATTACTCTTTACTAACAGCGAAAAATTCACCTTTTTCCACTTATTAACTAGGGGAAGTGATCCCCACAAAACTTTCTCACATACTCTCTAATAAACTTGTCATGGCAGAGAACGCTTACATGGCACTGGAGTACAAAAATTGCGTCATATTAACTTTTGGCGTGAATTTATAGTTTTATTAAATCTATAGTGCCATCCTTGGCGAGTTATTTGGTGATTAAATCCATGGCAGGCATCCAAAAACCGAATTTGTGTTTTAGATTCTCAACCGATTGAGAAAAACATTTGACAAAAAACTGCCCTTGTTGTCACAAAATCCATACCAATTTTTATATATTTAAGTCATTGCGTTTTAGAGTTATCGTATTCACATTTTTCTGAGGGTATGGACAGAGAGACATTCAAGCCTTTCTTCGGTTTGGCTCAAAATTTGATGTGTCTACAATAAAGATATTAAATCTGTGCACCGAATTTTATCTATCTAGCTCTCTTTGTTTTATAATTATGATGTTAACTTAAATTCGAACAGCCAGATAGATGGATTTCCTCTGAATAGATTCTACTCACAATTTGAAAGAATCTGCAAATTTGGTATGAAGATACTATACCAAATTTCAACTGTCTAGCTTAAAGCGATTTTGAATTATTTTGGTCACAGACAGACAAAATGAGAGACATTTTCTAAAAATGTATTTTTTCGAACTCAGGGAGGTCTAAAATGTGGAGATTCGTTAAAATCTCGAGTATGAATTTCTGACGAATAAAGTTAATCCATGTAATATTACATCCACATGTCAAATGCAAGTGTGAGTACCATCTAAACATGTTACTGAGCGTTGCACGCATGGCAAGTAAGCATGCCCTGATGCATAATATCTTATGCTGTGCTGTGATGCTGTGTTTCTAATATTTGCATTTTGAGAAAACCTTTTAAATTGGAAACTAATTTACATAAAGATGAAGTTCAGTTAAAAGAAATAATTTTAAGGTAATTAATTAAATATGGATCAAATTAAAAAAGGAATGCCAATACAGTTTAAATAAGAATAACTTTAAAAAAATTAACTTTTCAAGAATGGCTCAAAATCGATAAACGGCGTTAAATAAATTACATAAACTTTATAAAATAATTAACGAATTTCTAAAATTAGAACTAGAATTACATTAACAAAGGAAACATGAAACTTAAAATAAATATTTAATTCAAGCAGCAAAAGAATTGCTCCTAACATAATAAATAACAATTGTTACACTTTTCAGCTCACATCTGAAATGGCGCAAGTCAATTTATGTTTATCACAAAAACATAAAATTAACTGTATTGTTTGGTATTGAGTGTTTTACTATATAAGAGTGAATGCACTTTCAAAAGTCCTGGCAACAAACCGGAAATTCACTCGAAAATTGTTCTCATTTGCAGTAAAAGTGTAAAAGGAGAATTCAACAGCATTCGAAAAACTGTTACAATAGATGTAAACATTTTTGAACTTTTCCAAAGGAGTGAAGACGAGTTCCAAATAGTGTATGATAATCACCACTTCACCGAAATTACGTAGTGCTCCTCTATTTCAATTGCCTCTATTCAAGTGTTTGTTGTATTTAATCTTTGAAGAGATGTAGTCGCAACTAACGGTAGTTCATTAGATAAAACCGGTTTTAAATGTATGTCATGGACGATATTTAAAATATTCTTTACATTATTTTTTTATATATTTTGATATTAAAATCATTCTGATCATTTAGCAATCTTCTATTTAATTTCATTGCAAGTGTTTTTTTTTTTTGTCGTCAATAGACACCTGCTGTCATTGTGTTTGAATAAACAATTGATGACGGTTGGTTTTTAAAAAAACAAGCAGCAGTCTTAATATGCTTTGTCATTAAATAATAAATATTTTATCATTTGACAGATGTTTTTGATTGTTAATTTTATTGGGAGCTATTTGAATAGAGTTCTGCTAACGAAAAGGCGTAAGTTGGAATGAAAAATTCTCCTTAAAAAGTATTTCGACATTTAGTTCTGTTATTTTACATGATAAAATGAATAACTAAATAAGAAACTTCTATTGTGTTAAAACCTGAGAACAATCACCCTTCTTAACTTCATAATTGCAATTCTATTCAATTTATTACAAAATTTCCAAATCTATAGTAAATTCAAATATTTTAAAATGAAAATACAGAAATAAATATGTGAATTCTGTTAATGTTTAAATGTTTTTGATATGTTTAAAATAATCAGGAAGACCAAACAACCACTGTTCTAACCTGATCCACTGGTCCATTTTCAATTTTTTTTTTTTTTTTTTCATACGAAAACTTATGACTTCTAGACATGTCATCAATGGTCCTTTCCCCTTCACCACTTTCCACGTTTGAGGAAAATATCAAAAATACCGCTTCATAATTTATTTTGAAGAGGAAAATATATGGCAGAGTTGGAAAATGTGGAAATAAATTTGTAATAAAATTTTCTAATTCCCCATTAAATATCTGAGTATATCACAGCAAAATTCTATACCGCACAAAAATGTGCATGAATTTACTTGATATATTGAGCATCAAGTATACAATATGTTGCAGTTCGTTATATTGTCAGTTTTGTTCCAAACAGTTTCTTTTATAGTTCCACCATTCTCAAGGAATTTCAATAATTTTAACTCTTTCATTACTGATTCGACCCAACCGGCCGAGCCGACTTTCTTAGCAAGCTGATTTCTGTTTCAAAGGATGGATGCTGGATGTAAAATGAGTTGTCACCAAGGATTTCCTTGCTTAACATCATTCGGCATTAGAACAATTGAATCTAACATATCTAGTAAAGATATACTGGCTTTCATAAGAAAATTAGTTTAGGACAAATCTGTCAGCATCGTGCTCAGATGAAGAGGACCACTGAATCTCCATTTAAAACATCTGCAATGTACCATTTGGATGACATTTGACTCCTACGTATTTAACGTAGGTCAGATAGATGTATATTACACATTTTTTGATTGAATATCGTCTTGAGCACATGGTTTTCCAACTCCATAAAGTCAACTGTGAACAATCAAACAGAGGAAGAAGTAGCGAATGAAGTGCATATGTAGCATTGGTTCCAAAATATTAAATGGTTGAGAACCGGTGTTAGAAGAAAAGAAGAGATCTATTAAGTTCATGTTCAGACAGATGAATCGAACTTCTCAATTCGGATCGGATTCGTCGGTTTTCCATGATCGGATTCGCTGGCATGAAAAAATCGGAACCTGACAGATTTATGGTTCCAGAGTATGCTTTTCATACAAAATGCATTTGGTACCATTGAGACAGTCTTTAATTGTACGAATGTCAGAGCTGTATTCAACACCCATTACATCAAACCGTTCTTGCGTGATCCTTGCTTTGTGCCATGGTGTGAAATACAGGAAAAGGGTTTCACTGGATTGTTAACAAGTTACATTGAGAAGTATAGTGTATCGTATCCATAACAAGGTAACAGTGTACCTTTTTCCAGTGTCAACCGATTCAGCATTTCAGAATATCCAAAGGTTTGATTCAGATAATAAATGATGTAAATTATTGCGAAGGTTTGCCTTTTTTTAAATGACCTTTGTCTTTATTTAATTAATTATTCTTAATTATTATACTGTCAGAAAGGGCAATGGGTAATTATTTTCCAATTAATTTTATACGCTCTCTTTTATTTAACTTGATTTGTTTCATGTTTGTGAAGATGTAATTTTGTAATTTTTTTTACTCACCTTCTGGTAACCAAGGATTTTCAAATTTTGGACAATTATATTGTTGAAAATAATACATTATTTTAACATATTTATAATTTAATTATTATTAATTTTTTAAATTTGAATAAAACTTTATTTTCATGCATGTGTCGCCGCCTAATGTTAAATTTGTAAAAGAATTGACTTCACTATTCATAATAGACGCCAAAACACAGCTTAACTTTTGAGTAATTCAAACAATTCATTCCAATATTTCCACCCTCTGAGTTATATATAAGCTATGAGTTATGAGTTATTTGAACGCGAAGTTTTTAATATCCGGATATAGCACATGGTAAGGATATTTAAGAGGCAGAGAAATTATTTAACAAGTGGTTGTGTTTAACACGATTTAAACCTACTAAATAGACCAAATGTATTGGCTTGTAGGAACACACATTCATCTTTATTATTAGTAGAAATAAATTCATTACTCAAGTTTGTGATTCTTTACAGCAAATATGAAACCCTTGTAGGAAATCAACTTTTAAAGAAAAAAGCAGACAAAAAAAATTTCTCATGATTAAAAAAATTTTTTTAACTAATTCTAGAGCTAAATATGTCAACGACATTCATATATTTTGGAATTTTTTCACTCTGGAAGATGTGAATTTGAAATTTGTAGTTATGATTATCCTTTGTACTTGAAGAGTCCCAGAGACTTCTTGAGGATGGATTTTATTCAAAATTTATAGAAATCTATGCAAGTTTGATATGATGATTATTTATCAATTTTCAACTGCTCCAGCTGAAGGCATTTTTGAAGTATTTTGTTCGCAGACAGGTATGCATAAAGTTCCAAAAAGAAATACAGGGAGGTTTGGAACGTGTAGATTTGTGAAAAGTCAATTTTTTGGGCGAATACAATATTTTTTACTTTCTTGTATACGTAGTATAAAATGCATTAATCGTCAAAAAATTCGAACTCGAGATTTTGACGAATCTCCACCTTTTAGAGCTCTTTGAGTTCGAAAAACACATTTTTGGAAAATGTCCGTCTGTGAAAAAGATAACTCAAAATAGCTTTGCGGTATATGGATGAAATTTGGAATACGGTCTTTACGCCAAAGTTATAGATTTCTATCAAGTTTTGAGCAGTATTCATTCAGTGGAAGGCTGTTCAAATATAAGTTAACACGATAACTACAAAACAAAGAGAGTTAGATAAATAAAATTTGGTGAAAAGTTTTAACATCTATAGTGTAGACACCTGTCAAATTTTGAACTAAATCGAATAAGGGGTTGAATATCTGTTGGTCTGTACCCTCAAAATATGTAACATATAGTCTAACGCATAAAACGGATTATTTTAAATCATCAAATTTGGTATGGGATTTTCTGACTGCAAATACGGTTTTGCATTAAATTTTTGTTTCAATCGTTTGAGAAAAACATATCGAAAACAGAATTTCGGTTTTTGGATATTATTAACTGCATGCCGGAGAATTATCGCCAAAAAAATTCGCCAAAGATAACGGGTTAGATTCAGTACAAATGCTAAATTCAAGATAAAAGTTAATATTTCTTAAATATTGTACGCCAATACCATGGAAGGAGTTCTCAGGGATGACCCCTTTATGAAAGGGTGTACGAGAAAGTTTTGGGGAGACCACTCCCATTGGTTGAATTATTGTGTACGCAGATAAGCATGCATACAGTTCCAAAACGAGAGATCTGAAACATGGAGATTTCGAAAAATTAAATTTTTTGGCGAAATAAATACTTTTTTTTTTCAATACTGTTATGTGAAAGAAAATGAAAACTTGTACATTTGATGGCAAAAAACTATTTGTGGAATTTTAATATTGCACTTTTTTACGTTTTACAATGCAATTCATTTAAAGATACATTAGTGTAAACATGGAGAATGTGAATTATATGGGTAGTAAATTGTATTGTGAACATATAGAATCTCAGAAAAATACAAAAAAAAAAGTGTTGTAAAATACTGGAATGCGTTAAAAATGAGAGCGAATGATAATACTGCATCTGCCCATGAAAACGATAACTCAAAAACAGAACGAGCTAAATGAATGAAATTTAAAGAGTTAATTTAATTCTAACATGTAGATCAGCAACCAAATTTCGGATGAAATGTTTCAAAGGGAAATTTGTCCATTTATGTACATGTGAATACGATACCCCCATGATGCAGACAAATGAAATTTGGTATGTAGTTTAATCATTAGAATCACATACCTGTTACCAAATTTTTGACCAATCGGTCAACGAAAAAAGGCCTGAAACGCATATATATATTTTTTTTTTCACAGAACGAAGCCAAACACAAAAGGCTCCATATTGTGGAAATATATTAAAAAATCGAAAATAGAGTATTTCTGCAGGTTATTTATTGTTTTTAGATGCAGTTATAGGAAATATATGTTATTATATGGCAAAAATATGAGTTTTTAGTTAATTCGTGAATAATGTGAATTTATTATTACAATTATACATTCAATATTTCATGATAAATTCTATGATTAACAATTGTAAGTGATACGAGAAATTAAAGGAGAAAGAACTTTTTTGTTTAGATTCGAGAAGATACTTTTTTCCATTTGTTAATATTTTCAGTTTTCAGGTAATTGAATATTAAATATCATAAAAAAGTACTTAAAATTATTAGTAAATGCATTTTTAATATAGAATCATTAAACATTGCCAAAATAATAATAAATGCAAAGATTTAGGGAACGTATCCTTACATGCCCTCCCAAGAAAATTTTATCTTTCAAAAGCTTATATTAATTTCAAATTCAATTTGAGTTCTTTTTAACTGCTACACGTTTTGAGCCATTTTTTTAAAAATTATTATTCACCTTTATTCTTGTAAACGCAAGAAAACGAAATATGCGAATGATCAGAGCAAAACCAAATTTAATGCAGATATTTTGTAAATTTTTTAGAATACATTTTTTTTTTGCAAATTAATATAAAAACTACTATTTGTAAAAAATTAATTATTCCAATCATTTTTATTTCAACAGCTTTTACTTTAAAAAAGGAATAAATATGAATAAATTTAATTAAAAATAATTTTAAAAAACACAATTTTATTTACGCATTAAACAGAAGAATTTTTCATGATAATTATTTAATTTTCATGAAATTGTTTTTGAACTTCAATATCACATAGTCCATAGAGATGACATTAAAACTTAATTTAATTCATGATTAACTGAGCATTAAGTTCTGAAAATATTACAATAGTGTATTGCTACCAAACTGCACAATTTTAAAAATGTCAAAGCTCTAATACGTCATAAGACAGCGAAAAATAATTTACAAAATTCTATCTTAACAAATGAAAAACAAGTTAAATATTGAAGTTCAATAAAAATGAAAAATACTTTTTTAGAGCTGAAAACTTATAATGTTCCAGCCTAAAATAGTAATTCAAAAATGAATCGAAAGGATGCCTATTTGACTCTCCCCTTCCATAAAAAATACCTACAAATTATTTGGTTTAACTTGTATTTAAAAAAAAAGAGCCTTCTATGTTGATATTCTCCTTGCAATTTGCATATTAATAATAGCACTCTCACCGTTTCCGTCCATAAATTGCTGTAAAAAGAACTCTCCCATTCTAAACGACCCCCAAAAAGTGAATACCCGGGAAAAGAAGATATAAATTACTCTTCCCTAATAAAAGAGAGACTCATAATCGTCGCGGATAAGGGTCCTTTGTGTATTTTTCTCTGGCCCTGAGCGTGTGAATCACTCTTTCACTGAACTCAATTCACACGCACCAAATGTGCCAAAAACCATGCCAAGAAACGCCAAAACTTGCCAAATGTTGCAGCCCTGTCTGCCGAGAGGTGAGATGATACTTGTCGGGATTGTTATCGCTTTTCCCTCCTCTGGTGCTGCAGACGGCTGAGTGGACGGATGTTAGGTTAGTGGCGGTGCTCCATTCTATTCGAAACATGTGATTATTTTGTGACGGGAATACATGACTTCAATATTTAGGTGACAGTTCGGAAACACTAATCGTTCTTTGGTGAGTAAAATGGCTTTATTTTGGATTTAAGTATTGTAGAATTATTGTTGTTTATTTGGTTCTGATATCCGTGTTTTTGTTTACATTTTTCTGTGGAAACTTTTTATCAACACTTTTAACTGATCAGTATCGGCCAAACTCGAATGAAACGCACTTGGATGACACTCAGTCTTTTAAGAATTTATATTTTAACACACGTGCCAAAGTATACTTGTTTATTATAACGCAATCGCTGCATTTTTAAATTTTTGCTGAATGCGTGTCTTGCGTTCAGTTTACTAAAACAAATTTAATTGTTTCATGCTGGATGTGAAGAATTCTTATTGAATTAAATTCACTATTAAATTAATTACTTGAATGCAATTTAGTACTTACAAAAAGTTTTAACAAATATTATGAACTGTTTTAATGTTATTAAAACTTTCTGGAATCTATTTATAGAAATTCTTAAATCTGCCCTTTTGATGAAAGATAATTCTAAAATGTGATGCGAATTTATTCTAAGCAATTTTTATGAGTTAAATATGTTCGTAAAAATGTAATATGTTCGTTCTACGTATCAAATATTCTTTTCACAAAGTTACATTAAATATTTTTTTCGTGAAGAGTTTTTTAACATTATTTTGTAGATATGTATTTGCAAATATATATTTTAGTTAGAAATTTTTCTATAGAAAAGTTAAAAATTTTTTAGTTTAAAAAAAAAGCAAAACTGCAAAAAAGTGTGAAATTTTTTGGAACTCTTGATCTTGTTCTTTTTCTCTGTTTAGTTAGTATTATTTTTTTCTTTTTTGGTAATGCTGTGCAAAAAAAAAAAAAAAAAAAGTAGACGTAGCATGGCAAAAAAAATTTGTATTGCATTATAACATAAACTATTTAGATAGTAAAAAAGGCTTATTTGACGTTCCCGTTTTTGTATGCGTTGTCTGCTTAATGTACTATTCGAATCGTAAATTCGTAAGATCAGTGTTGAAGAATACTCCAGTATATTCTTAATGATAAAAGTAAAGTTATTAAAAAAATTTATTTGTAATTGAACTATATTTTAAATAAACCGAATAAATGAAACAGTAATAATAAATAATAAAATAAAGAAAATATCTTTTTAATTCATTATGTTTTAAATTAAATGAATTTAACGATCGTGTTTATTTTAAAATATTTTAAAAAACGATTCTAAAACTAATTAGTTTGTTTTATCGCTGCTTCAATTATTTGTTGGATTTTTATTGATATGTTATTAAATCAATAATGTGTGCATTAAAAAGATGATTAATATTACAGTTGTCGCGATTACGTTGTTTCAGTAATACAATGATGGATATGTTCTTAAAATGTAACGTAGCTAAATGTATCTACTTAGCTTTTTTAGAATTCAAGTCATCATTTATTCAACTAACATCGTAATTGTATATAGAATAGAAACCTACAAGATCCTTTTTTGTACTACATTTATTTATAAATTCAAAATATATAAATTTAAAAAATATCGGAAGATTTTTTTTAGTAATCAAATTGATGATCATCATTTTATTGGAAAATTAGAGAGCTGTTAAAAATGATAGCAATATATTTTTTTCAATACACCGAACCTTTTGATATTATTTGGATTTTTTTCTTATTATTTGAATTTTAAAAAAATTTCTTGTTTTTTAAAAATAACTCTTCAAGTTTGATGGCGGGGTTTCTTTCTGAACTTTTCTATTTAAAGTTTTCCTTGCTTTCAAGAAATATGTAAAATATTGTTCGCTGTTCTTTTTATAAGTTTGATAGATCGGTAAAAGTCAAAATAAACTTTTTCCATATCAGAACCTTGATAAAATTTTAATACAGAAATTTTTCATTATGGTTTTCTGTCAAACTTTTCGTTATAACCCATAAATCAATACTTCGAAAATTATTGCTTCTAACTTACTTTTTTATCAGAAAGAAAAATATGATTTTTCATCTTTTTAAAAATCGTTTTATGTAAGAAATTATTTTTTTTTTTTAACTAGTGAATTTAAGTTTTCTAAGTTTTCACATAATGACTGCCAAGTTTATTGCGAAAAAAGAAAACTTTTTTTTTTTCAAGAAAGTCAAAAATATGTGGGTACGACAGGTGTATTTTTGGCTAGTGTACTGAAAGATAGTGACAAGGCCATCATTTCGTTGTATTGATAAGAATAAATTGGATTTTCGTACAACACAAGTTTTATCTTTTGTAACAGGTGTGTTATTTTTTTAACTGATCTGTTATTTACAGTAGAGACCTGATAATGGGGAAACTGCGTGGATTCTATCTAATTTAAATTATTGTTGGATTTTCAAATCCCGTCTATAAAATCTTATAGATCTATGAATTCAATGTAAAAAATGTGAACAGAATTCATTACTTTGCCATATTAAAGAAAGAAAAATCTATAATTTAAATAATTTCCTGGAGAAATTCGGAAATTAATTTTTACTTCTAATGACTCGGTAATTATTAAGATAAATTTTCGGACGATATTTTTTTTTCATGTAAGACATTATTTAAAAATATTAAGAAAAATGAAATCATATTTAATATTAATAATATTGATTATTTCATTGTATATTTATCCTATTTTATTCCACATTATGTCTGATACGATGGATTATTGGTTATACGTTTAGACAGACGATTTTAGCCAGAGGTTTATTTCATCGGGTTCAGCTGTTCACCGACCGTTTTTGGATTAGCCAAGACAGTTCCTGATAACGATGAATTTGTATCAATGCATCCATCAACTTATCCTGAATATTATTTATCAGTAAATAGATCATATTAAAGAAGGATAAATAAGCTTAATTTTTAAAAATTGCTTTCTAAAGGATCTTATTTCCCAAAGTAAATGGTCTTATTTTATAATATCAATCTGAAAGAATATAATTATATTTTATACAGTGTCTCACAAAAGTGATGGGACACTTGTGCTTTACAAAAGGAAACTGTAATAAAATAAATTAAAAAAACATGTTCAAATCTTTTCTGGGTGTGTTTCATACTTAAATTTAGTAACAATTATTACATAACATACATTTTGTCAAAATATTAAAATATTAATTTAATAAAAATACAATTGTTTAGAACGGAGCAAAAAATAGCTCACATAAGTGATGGGACACCATTAGATATGCAACAAAAATCGTCTGTAAAAGCAATAAAAATATTTTTGGTGGTTTTATTTGTACTCAAAAGCAATTGGCAATAATTTATAAAATCGTCTGCAGTATTTCTCTTCAGTTTGTTTTGGAATTTTTGTGTTTTTTAGCTCTGTGCAGCCATGAATGCTAAACGAAAAGAAACTTCGCCCGAAATTCGAAAATTAGTTATTAATTTGCATATCGAACGTGGAAAATCTATTAGAAAACTGCTGAAACAGTTAACTTGAGTCACTCAATAGTTTTCAATATCATTAAACGATATAAAAAGAATCGTATTATTCAGGATAAAAGAAGACCTGGCCGACCATCAAAGCTATCCAATGGAATAAAGCGAAATATCGTTCGAAATATTAAAAAAAATCCAAGAAAGAGTGTTTTTAAAGTTGCTGCTGATTTACAAGCATTATATGGAATAATTGTTAATCCTGAGACTTTTAGAAGAGTAATTCGATCTGCTGGATATCACGGTAGAGTAGCCAGGAAAAAATTCTTCGTAAGTGAAAAGAATAGAAAACTCAGACTGGCTTTCGCAAAATCCAACATAAATAAGAATTCTGATTACTAGAATAAAGTTATATTTGCTCATGAGAGTAAATTTAATATATTTAGTTCTGACGGTAGAATCTTGGTGTAGAGAAAACCCAGGGAAGAATTTCGCAAACAGAACCTGGTGTCAACAGTAAAACATGGTGGAGGAGGAGTTATGGTATGGGGGTGTATGTCGTCCGCTGGAGTTGGTAATCTTGTTTTTATTGACAGTATAATGGATCAGTACAAGTATATTGACATTTTAAAGCAAAATTTGAAATCTTCAGCATTGAAAATTGAACCTTTATAACGTTTTTAAATTCTACCAGGACAATGATTCCAAGCACACTGCTTTGAACGTTAGACTCTGGCTGCTGTATAACTGTCCTGAAATAATAAAAACACCACCACAATCTCCAGACTTAAATACCATAGAGAATATTTGGCAAGAATTGGAATTAAGAATTCGCAAACACACTATTTCTTCAAAACAACAACTAAAATCGGTGCTTCAAGAAGAATGGAGTAAAATCACTCCAAAAATCACAAAAAAATTAGTCGAATCCATCCCAAGAAGATTAAATCATGTTTTAAAAGTAAAAGGAAATCCAGCAAAATATTAAAACCTTTTAAAAAGTAAAATTTTTGGATAAATATTTGATGGAAAAGTAAGTGTCCCATAACTTATGTGAGCCATTTTTTGCTCCTTTCTAAACAATTGCATTTTTATTAAATTAATATTTTAATATTTTGACAAAATGTATGTTATGTAATAATTGCTACTAACTTTAAATATGAAACACACCCAAAAAAAATTTTGTACATGTTTATTTATTTATTTTATTAGTTTCCTTTTGTAAAACACAAGTGTCCCATCACTTTTGTGAGACACTGTATATTAATATTAAAATTGTATGTGCTTATCTTTCTGTTCTTGCATTTTTGACATTTAAAAAAATTAATTAGTCTGTTCAATCTGAATTATTTCATGTCTTGAATTTTATTCATATGCTATATTTCGTCTATAACGCAGCTTGCCGAGTAAAATTAAGAAGATTTGGGTGAAAACTCCAGTTTCAGGTTTATTTTTCGTCAGAGTGTCCAGTTAATGATTAGATAGTTCTTCAAATTTTGATTGAATTTTCTGTTTTTACTACTGAGTGTCTGTAATACTCCAGTAAAATTAGCTGCGTAGTTCACCAATGTTGATTAATAGATGCATCCTTTTGTTTTTAACCCTTTGCACTCGGGTGGTGATTCTCACTCACTATTCAAGACGGTGTATCATTTTGATGTTTTATTTATTTAGTTTTGATTTTTAAAAATACCGACAGAGTAGTAAGAATATGCACATTAATTAAATGGGAGAATTCGACATTAAACAATATTATGTTTTTTTCGAAGCAATAAAGTCTTTGTATTAGGTGAATAATTATGCATCGAATTACTTTTCTCGAATGCAAAGGGTCAAGTCTATCGAACTTTTCTCCTATTGTTTAAATTAGTTTGTATTTTGCTATGGATTCATTTATTTAGCAAACAAATTAATCAGAGTAGGGAGAAAAAAGCCTGAAAAGCCTAGCACAAATATAGAAAAACAAGAATAGAAAACAAAATTACAATATATTACTATTCTTTCTTGTTCTTCCGAAATCTCATTTTCTTGGGATGTCCGGGTCACGAGGGGGTCAATTCTTGAACGGAAGTGTCAAGCTTCTCTCTCTCTCTCTCTCTCTCTCTGTCAAAAAAAAAAAAAAAAAAAGCGTTGGTTTGAATCCCTTTTTGATAAAACGAGGACGGATTCATATTTTTCCCTTCAATATTTCCTATTTATTTAAGTACTAAAATCTTCAAGCTACTTTCTACTTTGAATAATCTATGTGCAATCATTTGTATTTTTTTTCAGATGCTGCAATATTTGTGTGCTTTAATTGTAATATTTTTCTCTAACCAATTTTGTTTAATGCCTTGAGTGGTTTTAATAGGTTTGTTTCATTATTTTTAATTTTTTCTTTATTTTTGGTTATTCTCTAATTTAACTATCAGTTTACCTGTGATACATTGTGCATTCATTTTCCATTGAACGGCCAAGAATTTCTCTTTGCAGTTTCGCTTTAGAAAATAAATACCTATTTGATACAGTATAGCCTACGGGAAATTTTTTCTTCTTCATAAAATAAAAGCATAATAATAAATATAACTACTTGAAATATATATTTTATATTATATTTTTGAATTTAGAAATAATTGATCAGTTTCTTTTTTCTGTTATACTATGCTTTGTATTATAGTATTTCCAGTAATGACCTAGTTTAGTGTGCCCCTTACTTCGATAAGAATGCCAACAGCGTGAAGTCGCCAATCAAGATATTTTGATGATTCGAACCAATATAAAATATGGAGGCTGCCAAATCAAATTCACAACAGTAAGATAATATTAAAATGAAGAACTGAAATAAAGGCAAATGATTCAAAAAGCTCGAGAAGATGTTATTTTCTGTTCTTGTAACGACTCGGTAAGAATTGCAATAAAGATAAATATTAACTACTCATAGTTCACTTTAAAAATAACACTGTTTTATTAGCATTAATAACTTTTAATTGAAAAGCGTAATTTAATTAAATTGTTTAATGATAATTTTTAATTTTTATTTATAAATTTACTGTAGTAGATGAACAGTTCAACAAGCGAAAAAAACTGTAAACAAATCAATATTAGGGTTACTAGAAAAATTATTCCGTTTGCTTTTTTGTGTTACAATATTGGCAACAAACTCGGGGGCACACTTAAATAGGATTCAACAAATACTCCTTTATCGATATATCCTTATAACAGTAGTATTAAATAAACTGTAATTTTGCTGCTACATAGCACACTCAAAGTATCTGAAAAGTCTGATTGCAATTTAACGTCTCTTATGAACTCCTTGCTAATAGCCAATTCAAATTGAGAACTTATCTGGAGTGTAATTCAGCATTTATAATGATGCATCGTTTTGATGGTCATATTCTTGAACTTGGAAATTAATTAGTTTCAAGAAAGTAATTGTTAGTTATAATATTCGTACTCTTAGTTAATGAACTGAGTCACTACACTTAGTTGCGTAGAATTGCGCCCCTAATTACTATTTATAGTCAGAAAGGTTAAAATTACAGACCCTTGAAAAGTTTATCAAGGCTAAAATCAAGAGTACTGTGTTAGTACGTCTAGGATTAATTTGAAATAGTTTTGAATTGTGTTGCTTGTGCAATGCATCATCTCATTTCGCGTCTTGAATGGCGTGTGAACTCAACTTAATTTAGCGAACTTTCCCACCAAGGATCGGTACACTTCATTAACTAACTAGCTCAAAGAAGTAATTAATAGGATGATGAAAAACTGAATAGTTTTAAGTTTTGCAGATAAAATTCTTTTAATTTTAGTATCTCTTCAACCAGCAGTGCCTCGGTGTCCTCTTAATAATATTTAGAGTTCTAAACCCAATTCCACTAAAATTCTGTCTTGTGTGTAGATCTGATGCACGTTAAATTTGATATCTATGGATCAAAGTTTCTGCTGGTATGAAATTGCAGTTTTGGGAAATGGGGCGATTCGGAAGTTAATTCGTCATATGACTATGGTTCAAAATTAAGAGACATGTCAGTTCTCGTGTTACTTCATAAGTGACCATTAATATATAACTAAACTATATTTCTAAAGAAGTGATTCTAGATCGTTTGTACTTAACATTCATGATCTATGTGCCATTATAACAATCACGCTTTCCTAAACATTCATGATCTATGTGCCATTATATAGTCACGCTCGCATTTGACATTCATGAGCTATGTGCCATTATAACAGTCACGCTTGTACTAAACATTCATGATCTATGTGCCATTATATAGTCACGCTCGCATTTGATATTCATGAGCTATGTGCCATTATAACAGTAACGCTTGTACTTAACATTCATGAACTTTGTGCCATTATAATATTCACGCTTGTAGTTAACATTCATGAGCTATTTGCCATTATAATAATCACGCTTGTACTTAACATTCATGAGCTATGTGCCGTTATAATAGTC
>JAPMOR010091719.1:73855-99750 GCA_026543865.1 Argiope aurantia | reverse complement strand
TCACGCTTGTACTTAACATTCATGAGCTATGTGCCGTTATAATAGTCAAATGTGGCTATTACAAAAGTCTATGGCTTTAGAGTATAGCAAAAGTATTCAAATCGTAACCTATTAACAAATGAACTCTAAAAAATGATTACTATTGAGTGAAATTTTGTCACAATAAAAAAATGAGCAAGTTTCGGTTATTTGACTGTTTTTACTAAAAATATGACGCATAACCTAATATATCCCTATTTCCTTTTTGCCCTTTCTTTGTCGTATACTGAATTCATCAAGATATTTGAATGGAACGATTAAATCGTCATTTCTTGAAAAATGGCACTATGATTATGATTTTTACTTCGATTAGTTTACAATTTCAAAATGAATGATTGATTGCAGAAAGTTACACTCGATCGGTTTTTGTTAGTTTGCGTTTTCAGAAAATGAATTAGACATCATTAATTATTACTCAATTAATTTATTTGTTATGTGATTCATTAATTATTGTATTAATTTAAAAAGTAAAACTCGATTTTTTCCCTTCCTTTTTCTTACCCATTTTAATCATGCTGAATGAAAAACGCGTATCAAAATATGGTGTCGCCTTATTTTTTTGTAATAAATTCCATATGTGTATCATATTGTTGCTAAATAGTTTAAACTAGGTTGTGTTATTTTTCTTTAGACAGTTTTAAAGAAAAAAATGTGCATAAAAGTTTAAGGTTAACTTCTATTGTGTTGAATAAGTTATTGCTTTTGACATTTTATTTATCGTTGGAAAAAAATAAAATAAAATAGGCTTAAAAATAATTTAACAATGCTAAGTGTACTTATATCCAGCAATAGAGTATTTCCTCTTTTCTTGATGGGAAGTTTTTCTTTATCATTTTCGCTATTGTAATTTTTTATTGCCATTGTTAATACAATAAAACTTTTTTTATACACTATTTATTGCTTTTTTGGGCCTTCACAAGACTATAAAATGATTTTACTCAAACTCGGTTGTAAACAAACATAGAGAAAAAACGTGATATTAGTAAGATCCCTATTAATGCTGTGATATACAATATTGTACGCTAAAAATTGAATATAGAATTTTAAAAAGCATTTGAGAAATTTTTTTAAATTTGAAATAGCAACGATTAAATTACACAAAAACTGCGAATTAATGCGAAAATTTGAAATTAACATTCTTAAATTTTATTGTTTAACACGGAATATCAAAGGAATCAGTGATGTTTTGCATTTTAAGGGGGAAAAAAAAGGCTATTCTTGCTGAAATTCTATTATTCTTTTCCCAGTATTTTCGTTAAATAAAATGATTTTAAAAGATTTTTAATCAGTGGGAGTTTGCATACTTTCAAATAAAATTTTTAGCATGCCATTAAAATTTCAATCATTTTATATTTTACTTTCTTTTTTTTTTTTTGAATGAAAGCATCGAATTTATTGTATAATATCGGATTTTACGCTGATTATAGATTTTTTATTTTGCATTTAAATCAAAATTACAGTTAACCTATGGTTCTTATTGAAATTTGATATAACATTTGAGCAACGTTTTGCTTTTGAAAACTAATTGCTAACTTGAACGGTGAAAAAAATTTAAAGATTATGTTAAATTATATTTATTATTTGTTTCTTCAAGAAGATTGACATTTATGTGCAGATATAATTTTTTATAAAAAAAATTAAATCCATTGAACAAAGAATTTTGTAGTGTAAATTCAATTTTGTTTTTCTTATTCACTGATTAAGTTAATCCTAATACGGCAAACTAAGATGCTCCGTGCCAGCTGTAGTTGTTGCCAATTTCATGTAGCTTAATTTTAAAAATTACTAATTATACATAATTATTCTTTATATTCCAAATTTTATTACAATTCCAATATTCCTTAAAATTTCATTAAATGTCCTATTTTTAAAAAAATTCTAAATTTCTAAATTGCTAAGTTATGCAGGAAGTTTTTTTTTGGGGGGGGGGTTCTTTTGATTTTTTTTTCCGTCGAATTGGAATTGGTATATGGCGGTGAACAAAATTCAATGTGCCGAACAAGAATTGAAGGTGAAATTAGGATTTCTGAATTTTACAAATATTTATTGGTCAAATTTAGTAAAATGCATGTGAAATGAATTGGTATATGAAGTTTTTTCACATTAGGAAATGCTTACCGGCCCAAATAATTATTTTCAATCAGTAAAAAGTCTGCTGTTATATTTAAAACCTTTAGCTGTCACATCGGATTAAGCTTGAAAGTAATAAAAACACAGGAAAGCTAGTATATATGATGACATGTTGTTAAGAAAAAACTATAACTTTTCCTTGTCTCTATTTTTTTCTGTTTTCGTTTTTCGAAACTTGTTTCTTAAAAACATCATTTAAAAATAGACCTTTTATTTTAAACATTTTAAGATTTGTGTTAAGAGATTTTAAAGACTGTTGATGAAATGTTCGTTTGGGATCATGGATTAGAGAACAAATTCTATTAAAAAATCCATCATATATATGAACTTACGCATGCAAAACATATAATTAATATTCGAATTTGTGTGTTGAAGAAGTTTATGAAATGCCTCTCAAGTGTTGTTATAGTCAGCTGACTACATTCAAAATAATGAGACTTATCCGGTTTGAGATCAATGCGTTACTAGTGTATATATCGCAAATTACTAATTAAAAAAAGAATATTGTTGTGTTAAAAAGGTATAAACCACTAGGTTGACATTATAAATGCAACTTAATTCTGGTATAAAGTGCAGAATTTAGCTGTACTCGACTATCTGTAGCTCATGGTTTTTGAAATTATTGTGCATGTATTTTTAATGTAACATTACATTATTTTTGAAGTGCAATTTTAGCATTAAAGATTTAAATGAAAATAAAATGGTGCCTGCTTTATTTCTTTGGTTTATGGGAACATTTGGTGCATATATTTTGGGCATATACATATTTCAAATTCTTATATATATTTTCATTGCTGACTCACGTACTACGTCCTTTTTCACAATTAAGTGGTTTTTAAAAAAAATTTAAAGAAAATCCTACGTTGTGTAACAAATTACTTTTCATTGCACCCACTGATCGAACTTTAAAAAAAAAAGTAATTTTTCCACATGATCGCTTCAAATTAATACCTGGAAACTAAGTACCACACCACCTGAAATACCGGAAATCTTTTTCTTTCGAATTTTAAACCCCTTTTTTTTTTTTTTTTTTTTTTTTTTGCACGCGATTTGCCCGTGGCCTATCAGCTTCATCAATGGATGCCTTGTCTTCGGGGCGCAGAAACCTGTTTGCTCGATTGAATTGCTAAGTGATCTGAATTTTTGCTTGCCGATAAAACAAATCTGCATCGAAAGCGAAACTCGAGACATACTTAAATCTCATATCGTTTTCTTGTCCTTCTAGAAGGACACGATGAAACTCTTCTGCCAGACGAACGCGTCAGACTTGGATAGCCGCGGGGCATATTTTTTACTTCGCTGTTGAGGCATCGTAATTGTTGGCGATGACCATTCTGCTATCCTTGAACCTTGGGAGAAACACGATTCATATCTTGACCTCATCTTGGCGCGATTGTTAAAAGAAAACTTTCCATGCAGCTAACTCACTCTTACTTTTCCATTAAGCCAAAAAAAGAAAAGGTGGATTTTCTCTAAGGTTTTCCCTCTCCCTTGAGGTTCTACGTGCTTTGTTGATTTGTAGTCTAAAATTAATGGTTAAATTGCGTTTTTTCTTGCGTTCCATTGTTTATCTGTAAAGAAGGCTTCGCTGTTTTTTCCTTTTTTAAAAACTAGTATTTTAAATATTGTGTTTACGATCAATGGAAACTTTCCTTTGGTCAGTGCCTGGATTCTTTTCCGTTTCTAATTTGCAACTTTGGATCGATAAATCGTCATTTGCGTATATTTATTTTCGATGTCTGACTAAGACAATTAAGGCGTTTCTGGGAAAGATGAATTGGAAAACATCGAAGTGGGTGGTTCATAAAAATAAAAACCTTCTTTCTGACTCAATGTTGTACCGACGAAGCTAGGACTGGAAATTTTAGAAGGGAGGAAATAAGATGCCGCCTTTGTTCTCGCCGGTTTAATTCATTTATTGAGGGTGTTTCTGCGAAAGGGGCGTATTTAAAAGCGCCAAAAGATAAAAATTTATGTGCAGCGTGAAGTAAACATAAAATGGAAGTATGATTGTCTCTTAGTGTTTAGAAATAACTTTCAAATAATTGTTACTAATAATAGAGAAGAGTGTGTTTGTGTTTATTTGACGCTCTACGGGAGAGATTTTGATCTACTAAATTTGAAGGATTGGAATGTGCAACTCAACGATTTTTTAAAATTTTAATTAAAAATTAAGCAAGAGTTTGTGGATTTTTCACGATATCTTTGTGATATTTTTAGTGGGCGATATAATTCTAAAAGTGAAAAAAAAAGTATTTTTAATGTTACTAATTTAGTTGTCACTCAAAATTTTCCAGAATCTTTGCAATTTTTTTAAAAATTATTTTTTACTTAATTTTTAAATATGGAATTTATTATGGCAATGAACTTAAAAGTCATTTCATTATTTAATCAAATATTTAATCGCCTTATTTCTTTTCATTATTAAGAAGGAAGAGGTTAGAGAAAAGGGATTCTGAGTAATATGCGAATAGTGTATATAGTTCAGTGAAAATTAGAAGGGTGATGGCCTTAAATTTTTGATGGCACTATAATGTCATTGGTTTGACCACTTAAGAGGATTCATACGCACACTCAATCGAACAAGTGTAGTACTATTAAAATAAAATAAATCTTAATGTCTTTCATAATTTCATGCGCTAAGTTTGAAAGAATCTTGAACATAAAGTTATGCACAAGAGATTTACCTGAAAGTAAACACAATTAGCTGGTCGCGAAAAGAGGCTAGAGTAACATACGTGTCAATCAGCGGGAGTGGTTCCCCCCAAACTTTTTCACATACTCTAATAAAGATGTTATCCCTGAGAACGCCTTACAAGGTATTGGCGCATAATAGTTACGAGATATTAACCTTTGGTGTGAATATAGCATTTTTACTGAATCTTTCGTGTCAACCTTGGCGAGTTATTTGGCGATTAATCCCTGACATGCGGTTAATAGTATCCAAAAATCGAATTCATACTTCAGACTTTGTTTTAAATCGATCGAACCAAAAATTTGACACAGAACTGTAATTGCAGTCACAAAATTCTATACCAAATTTGATATATTTTAGTCACTACGGCTTTTAGTTATCATATTTACATATTTTTGAAAGTACAAACCGAAAATTTGTTAGTTGTCTAGACAATAGATGTTAATTATATATATCGAATTTATTTTTCTAGCTCTCTTCGTTTTGTAGATATCGTTTTAATTATATTCGAATAGCCGATCAGACAGACTTTCTCTGAGCGGAATTTGCTCAAAATTTGATAGAAATCTGCAAATGTAGCGTAAAGACCGTATACCAAATTTCAACCATTTAGATCAAAGTTTTGAGTCATATTGTCTCAGACAGATATTTTCTAAAAATGTGTTTTTCGAACTCAGGGAAGTTTAAAACGTAGGGAGTCGCCAAAATCCCGAGTTCGAATTATTTGACTATTTCTATGCTTTCTCTATATTACGTATACGAGAAAGTATACGTAATTATATTAACAAAAGGTTTTTCTTTAAAGAAAATTTATATTGTCTTTATAGATTCATTTGAGTTCTATTTCACTATTTTATTTTTATCCATTTTTTTAATTTCAGATATGTAATAAGATGCTTAAGGATTCATATGTGAGTGTAAAAATTCTTTTTAGTGCTTAGGTATCTCAAAAATGAAATGTTGAAAGAATGTTTATTATAATTCCTAAAAATAAATTTTTTCTATTATATGGCTTTTATAAAAATTATTATCTAACTTGAATATGAAAAAGATGCTTCTTTCAGAATGGCGAGTCGGATTCGTCATAAAAATGCAATGACTTCACGCATTCGCAGACTGTAAATATTTTAATAAATTGCAAAAATGGCGAGGCATTTTATTTTTACTTACAAATGAATCTAACAATTGAATATTATCACATCCAAATCTACTTGCATTATAATGAAAACGGATGCTATAAATATACAAGACCGTAAAAATATTAAGATGAGCATAGTTTGTTGTTTTTATAACCTCGTTTTATTTTGAAACACCATAAGTACATCGTAAAAGATATCAAGTGTAATATTTGCTACAGTGTAATACATACTATTGTATGCTTCTCTTTTTTAGGTATTCAACATTTTCATTTATTTCGACATTGGCAATTCCCGTTTATGTTTTATATTGGGTACTCGGATATAATCAGAAATTCGAGTTAGCGTATCAGATACTCGCTGTAATGTATGGGCCACTTTTTTTCTAGCCATATTATGTTAAAATATTTTTAGGCTTGAAATTAGAATAAGAAAAGGGATTCATTTAACATATTAGATAAATTTAATTTGATTAATTAATTTGGTTAATTAATAATTAAGTAATAAATCTAGACACATCATTTTGTGTAAGACAAAGAACTGAAGCATCTAAGTTTCTGTCTTTGTAAAAAAAATTGTCAGAACTTATGCCAACCTACATAATTTCATACAAAGATTGATAAATTTGGTGGGAAGCATACTTCCCACGGCTCTAGAAAGGGTTAAGTATTTTATTTTCACCTCTTGAACACCCATTTACTCAAAATTATTAATCTTATATTAATAGTATGAGCATAATAAACTGAATTCTGTTTTTTAAAATTAAATTGATTTTGATACATTTGAATAATAGTATAACTATGTTTGTAATATAAATCATTACGGAGGGGAAACCGTTATTCGCCAATATAGGGTTCCATCTCATTTAATAATCGTTAGTAATTATGACTGGAGTATAGTAAATATTTTGTCGTCTTGATTGCATTATTTCCTTTTTCCGCTGCTTTAACTTTTTTTCAGTTGCAATATCGTCTATTTTCCATCTATACATCTATAATTTTATTTAACAGAAGGTTTTTATTTAATCTTGAACTTTAAATCGCGCTTGCGAATTTGCTGAACTTGCTAGAAAAAAAAAAGATTCAAAATAAACTTCCTATGTGACTTTTTTTTTCCCTACTGTTTTTCTTTTTTGGTGTATGTTAAAAATAAACCAGCCTTAACAAGATTTTTTTTTTAATTTCATTTTGATTTCGTTATAAAAGTACGAATTTTTTTTTATATAGATCAGTTACGTTAAACTATATTATAAACTGAATAATAATTTACAAGATATTCTTAGTGAAATAAAATTACCAAAAATAAATAAAATCTTCCCAGTAAAGGCAACTAATTTTGTCAATTATAAATTTTGAAATAAATAAAATCTGTAATTATTTTTAATAGATGACACATTGTAATAACTCTTCAAGAACTGTGCAGACTGAAGAAGAAAAAAAATATTGTAGGGCGTTGATGGGTTTTTTGACCTTGTCTTTGAGGGGGTGGGGAGAGGGGTTTCGTTCGAAACCATATTCCATCAATGACATAGCAAAAGAAAATGATAGCCAAGAAATTGTTTTTTTGAGCGTCCAGGTTTCTTAGTGGCTTGGCAAGCACAAGTGGACCAGAGACATTATATTACATTTTTTTTTTTTGTTTTTGTTGTTGCTGCTAAGTAAATTTTGTTTCAAAAAGTGACATAAATGCTAAAATTAACCTTTTGACTGTATGGCTCCTCATAAGACTGACTTGTGAATTATATTTACCCACTTCCTTTGCCCCCCCCCCGAGGGGCTCATCTCAAAAATGGGTATAGTGGTTGATTCTCGTTGCCCTGGTGGGTACATAAATATAGGGTGACTACCCACTACGGGAGTGATTGTACCGTAGCCGGTAATGACCCTTAGGACTCACCCTTAGTTCCTGCCAATGCTATCGTGGCATTCGGTCTTTCAGATTTTTTTCCCCTGTGTCTCAATGCTGGTTGGAGTAGACAGCTATGATTACCTCCCTATGCCCACGTTTCTTTTTACCTCTAAATTCGAATAATAATTCTCTGTGCATGCCGGACTCCTATTTTCCAAGTCTATGGGGATCAAACGCATTTTCCCTCCTGTTGAGATGTGGAATTTTAGTTAAAGGAGAATTGATTTCGGTGTCTTCCCGTAATCGAATTTCGATTCAAAATAAATGTACAGAATTTATAAAGCAATTTTTAATGACACACTTTTACTAAAATACTAAGTAAACAATAGAAATTTTATTGATTTTTTTTTTGCTATTATATAATCATTAAGTTATATTTCATTATTATAAATATTATTAAATTTTAAAATACTTTTCCCTAGATCTTTATTAGATGAAGCCAAACTTTAATTATTTCCTAAAAATATTAAAATAGCATGTTATTACCGAAAATATATACTTGCCGAAAATTTCAAAATTATTACATTAATGAGAAAGTGAAAAATCGATCATGAAACTCCATGTTTACAACCATGAAACATGTCATATTAAATAAAACTGATAATTATAAAGTCCGTCTTGTTATAATTCTCTTTCAACTTCAAAATGGACCCGTACCAATCAATAAATCATTAAATAATGAAATTCAGTTATAGATCTAATGTCAAAGTATAATTGTGAAAGATATTTTTCATATTAAAAACTGAATTCTTTAATGACTTAAGTTTCTAATGCAAAGTTACTTGTTACTGCAACCGTACCATTTGTCAGATTTTTCATTGTGCAAATGCAATGTGGCTGATGCATTTTACTAAGAGGGAGAAAAAAATGATTTTAATGCAAATCTGTTAAGATAGCATCCAAAAGACATTCATTTTTCCTTTCTTTTCACTAGGAATCTGTTGAGAAGTACTGCAGTAGCAAATGTTATTATCTCTTGCACATTTCTTTCCTGGGAATTCACCATGCCGAAGAATTCATTCATTCGAGATTCATTAATTATAATTTGAATCGACTTTTTGCTCTAGTCTTTAATCATTCAGATTCTTTTATCTATCTCTACCATTTTTTTATTCTTTAAAAAAAATTTTTTTCTCCCGTCATAGCTGGCTTGATAATCTTTTACATTTATTGCTCCATTTTATTTATTTTATTTTTTTACATTTTTCTTTCCACTTCTCGTCTGGCTTTTGACTCTTTCTCTGCCACCAAACGATCTTGGAACATTTTATATTAAACGCAGAATGGCAACATTCCAGTAGTGGATTGCCATTGTTTGCTGGCCCTTGGACGCGTGTAAGTGGGAAATACGAATAAAATAAATGGGCCATATTTTCATCATTGTTTCAATAAAGAAATTGCAACTCTTTCGTTAATGATAGATCAAACCGAGCATTACGATTCGTCTCTGGACTTGGCAATAATTCATTCGGAAGACGAGTTTTTAGCTATATGGTTTCATATATTGCATTTTAAAATTCCACTTATATCTAGTTTCTTTGATTTTTATAATTCATAATCTGATGCTGCGTCGAACATTTTTATGTTAAAGATTCGCTTTTATTTGAAAATATGATAAAACATAGAAAATCCGCTTCGACTTACTTCCAAATATTAGATTCAACACATGGTTGCTTGAATTGAATATATCGACGTCACAGAAGAGAGGTTTGGACGTTCTGCACAATTTTAAGGCTTTGCACAAATATCAAAACAATTTCTTCGGTTCTTTTCTTATACATTTTTTACATAGGTTATTTAGGGGGAAAAAAGAAAACTTTAATAAATTATTGTTTTTAAAAGACGTTGAATTTCATTTCTTTCATTACGAATGAAAAGAGTTAAACCAGCAGGAGTGGCCTTCCCAAAACTTTCTCGCATACTCTCTGATAAAGATGCTATACCATAGAACGTTTTCCATGGCATTAGCGTTCAATAGTTTCCATATATTAATTTTTGACGTGAATTTAATGTTTTTTTTTAATTTATCGTGTTATCCTTGGCTATTTTTTTTGGCCATTAATCTCTAGCACGTGGTTAATTGTATCCGGAAATCGAATTTGTGTTTTGCATGCATTTTTCCCATCGATTAAAACCAAAATTCGAGCCAAAACTACACAAAAGTCACAAAATTCCATACCAAATTTAATATATTTAACTCATTGCGTTTTTCAGTTATCGCGTTTATATGCTTTTGAAAGTGCAGGGTGATAGACGGCCAACCTTTCGTTGGAATTTCCTCAAAATTTGACAGACGTCTAAGCTATAGATACTAAATCTGTGTACCGAATTGTATCTATCTAGCTCTTTTCATTTTGTAATTATCGTGTTAATTTATATTCGAACAGACGGACGGACGGATTACCTCTGAGCGGATTTTGTAAAAAGTTCGATAGAACCTACAAATTTGGTGAAAAGGCAGTACATCAAATTTCATCCCTTTAACTCACTCAAAGAGTTTTTGAGTTATCTTTGTCACAAATCAACGGACATTTTTGAAAAATGTGTTTTTTCAACTCGTAAAGGTCTGAAATGTGGAATTTTTTGACTATTATTATGCTTTCTCTCGACTACGTATGCGAGAAAGTAAAAATGCGTTAATCTAGACAGTTGAAAATTTGGTACGTAACCACTATACTAAACTTTCAGATTTTGAATAAAATCCATTCTTTAGAAATCTATGGAAAGTTATAATATTTTCTGCCCATTTGATACATTTTTAAAACATCTGCTTAATTAATCGCTTTAGAGAATTAAATATTTTGTGCTTTAGAAATTTTATGTAAGTTTATACTTTCTACTTTATGCTAATTCCGTTTATTTGTATTTATTTACTTTATTTAAAGCATCATGATGGCTATTTTGGAGCACTTTATTATTTTGAAGCGCTCTTAAATAACCCTAAAATTCCATGGGCAGAGATTTTACAACGAGAGAAATGATGTGTTCCAAGTTCGTTTGCATGACGGTCATTCTTTGGAATCGGATTTCTAGCGTGCAAACCTCTGACTTCGCAGCTTAGATATTATCACCAGATCATTGCGATACTTGCTTTATGAAGGTGTAATTATTTTATCGACTAGTAATATTTTGTAATTTTTGCGGCAAAAATGCTTTTTGTGTTTTAAATCCGTAACAAAACCAAAACAATTCTTCATTCCCATTTTCCACCTCCAAACGATATTTGAAACATTTTTCATCACTCCAGAATGGCAACATTTCTAACATAATTAAATTAAAATATATGATTTTTAAAACAATTTATTTTTTGAGACAGAATTGCTTTTTGTTTTAAATCCGTAACAAAACCAAAATAATTCTTTATTCCCATTTTTCTACCTCCAGACGATGTTTGGAACATTTTTCATCACTCCAGAATGGCAACATTTCTAACATAATTAAATTAGTATGTATGATTTTTAAAACAATTATTTTTGTGGCAAAATTGCTTTTGTGCTTTAAATTCGTAACAAAACCAAAACGATTCTTTATTCCCATTTTTCTACCTCCAGACGATGTTTGGAAAATTTTTCATCACCGCCGAATGGCAACATTCCAGACTGGCACCTCGAACGCGCGTAACTTTGGAAATTCGAATAAAAATAAACGGGTCATATTGTCAGCATTGTTTCGCGTTGGTGGAAAGATTTTTTTTTTTGTTCCACTCTCAACAATCGAGAGCATGTTCTGATGAAACCCCTCGTTTTCCCCAGATTTTTATTTATTGGCTCTTCGCCTTTTGTTTTGGCCTTCGCAGAATTACTGCGGTTACGGTCGACATCCTCAATAGCTGATGTAACCCAGACTCGACCAGATTGACATGAATGAGTTTTATTCCAGGGAATACGTCCGCACAGTGCCGAGTTTGTGATATGTCGAAAGGTAATGGTGTTTCGAGGAAGTATGCAATTAAACAGTTAACCTCTTCTCTTTTTCTAGTTTTGCATTTTTTTGGAGCGAAAAGATTCATTACTTTGTTGGTGGAAAAAGATAAACATTTTGTCCAATCAGTGAATGCGTAATGCATTGTTTTGGCACTGAATGGATGAGACCGTTAAAAATGCTAAGTTCATTTTTGTTGATTCTTTTAAATAAGGTGTTAATTATGTTATAGTGAAGCTCTAACGGAAAGGATCTGGTGGGAATTCGATGTATGTGAATTATTTGCTTTGTTTTCATTTTACATTGTTTCATTTGCTTTGTTTTCCGATTTGCCATGTTGTGTTTTATAAAAGATTGAACAAAATGATGACGTCGGTAATGTAACAAATGGAGTAAAACCATTGTTGGTTTTAAATGGAGTAAAACCCAGCAAATTATTTAAGACTTTTATATTTTAATCATGCCGGCGTCCTGGCATAGGAATAGCGCGTCTTCTCCGTGATCTGGGCGTCCTGGTTTCGAATCCCGGTCCGGGCATTGTTGTTCTGTGTTCTGTCTGTGGGGTGTGTGAATGAGTCCCCCTGTAAAAAGAGGTTGCGCAAGCAAATATGATGTATGAAGTAACTAAGTCGTACTCTTGGCCCTAGTTGGAGCTACTGAAAAAACAAGAGACGCTCACTCGGCTCAAATCGTTGACTGTCAGCAGGTTTGTAAAGTGTCATGAGTCACAACAACAACATATTTTAATTATTAAAAATATTAAAAAATATGAAAATCTCTAAAAAAATATAGAAATATGTCTATTAAAAATCTAGAAATGAACTTTCATTGCGATTTTATTGTGACTTTTCTCTTTTAAATTTTTATGATTCAAACTAGAAAAAAATGGAGAATCAAAATAAATAGAACCAATTTTTAGAATTTTGATATTCTGTTTTAAAATTACATTATTTAGCGATTATTGCTGCATTATTTCTCTTTAAAGAAATGCATACATTAAATTCAGAATAACAGTTGACTGGTCAATTCTTGACTTAATCAACAATGGATCTAAACATTTTTTTTCCTTAGGCAGCGCTTATTATGAGGCTTGTCTTATAACAAATAGTTGCACATTTAAAAAAAAAATTATTTTAGCTATAATTTCTTGGAATTTCTTATGTACTTATATTCTTATATCAATATTTTAGTCTTAATACTAGCCGCCTTTGGCGACCAGCTGGTTCGACAATCTTAATGTTCGTTTAAATTTTAATAATTAAATATTTTACGCTATTCCTACTTTAATAGATACTTCATCAATATATTTTAAAACTCCAAATTTTGTAGTCATATAATTCACTCATAATATTATAAAGGCCTTCAGTCATAACATAATATGTATCTCTCTAATTTTCTGTTAGCTCTCGTAGAATTTATGCTTTAAATTAAAGTGGAAAGAATTAATCTGCAATTAATATAATATTTTTTTACTGAAACAAAGCATTTTTTTATAATGATTACTGATAACAGAGTCACTGAGCGTTAAAACTTTATGGGCACTAAAGAATATCTTTCTTAATTTATGTAATATCTCAAGAATTTGTCAACAAAATTTTCTCAGATTCATCATGACCAGATCGATTAATTAACAATATTTAATTTTAAATGCATCAAACACTAAGAAAATAAAACGTATCGTTTAAAATAATCGGTCAAAAACAAGTTTAAAAAACTACTTAAAAAACGATGTACTTAAAACTATAAGCATATACAAAAAATATAACTAACATAAATACAATTTAATTACAAAAGCATGCAACTAACCTAAAAATAATTTAAATCAAGAATCATCCGTTGGTAATATTGTCAACAATCAGAACACAGTGCGCATGCGTGAATTTTCAACGCCAGTTACGGTAACGCAAATGCGTGAATTTTTCTACGCCAGTTGGGGTAACGCTATGCAGATTAGACATTTTTAATTTCCTTTATTCTGTGTTATTTTAATTCAAAAGTACTTCAGAATGAATCTGAAAGATCTATTAATTAACAAAGTTTAATTTTAAATGCATAAAACATTAGGAAAATAAACAGAATCGTTTGAAATAATCAGCCGAAAAATGTTAACCCTAGCCTCATTACTGTTGGGAAAAAAAATTGAAGCCTTACTCATTTGGCGGTGGGGAAAATGGTAGATTTTTTTGGCGGGAAAGTTAGTTTTTAATTAATAATTAAAATTCTAATTAAAAATTCAAAAAAGTCACCCCAGGTGCAAATTCCCGACCTCTAAGGTATACATGTACCAAATTTGGTAGCTGTAGGTCAAATGGCCTGACCTGTAGAGCGCCAACACACACACACACACACACACGCATTGAGGTTTATTTATAAGTATGGAATAGATAATATTTAGACTGTTCTTAGTATTTTAATTTTATAATTTCTTAATATTTATATATAGAAAAATGACCAATTTAATAAAATTCATGAAATATTAACTATAATTGCTAGTTAATAATGTCCTCATTTACAGCTGAAAAATTTAATTATTGTTATAAATTGTAATTAAATGATAAATTTCAAATAAATATGAAGTATAAAGATTCAGTGACAGCATCTGTCAAGTGAATTATAAAGTACAAGGGTTGAGGAATTATTCGTTTAAGATTCCAATATTTCAGTATACTATAAGTAACTATATACTTTAAATCATTGTTAAATAAATTGAATAATTAACTTGTATTAATAATTGCTGTACATATTGTACTCTTAATATTTTAAAATTAAAAAAAATTCCCTTTTTTTCAAAATTATGTAATTGGCACCTAGGCAATAAATAAATGATGTCAATTAACCAATAAAATTAGCTAAATAAAGATAATCATTTTAAAGAGAAAATATCATTGCTCCAAATGAGAAAGAGAATCCATGATTCTTTTATTGTACATTCAAGACATTAATTAGGTCTCAGTGGCCTGATCGTAAGGTCTCGGCTTCATAAGCGGAGGGTTTCAGATTCGAGGCCCGATTGTACTGAAGAATCGTCATGTTAGTGGGTCTGGTGCACATTAAATCCATCAGGACAAAACGTCCTCTGGTGTGGTGCGGGAGTTAGGATAGGTAGGTGTCAGCTCAGGTATTGTGCTCGTCATCTGGCCGCCGTTCAAAATTGCTTTTAAACGGGACGTTAATATAACTGAACTGAATCAAGACAACTAAAAGTGATTTCTTAGAGTTATACCTTTGTCAATATCCAAGCATCATCTGGAAGTTTTCTTTTGTCTAAGGTTACCGGATCAAAATTAAATTTTTAATAAATAATTAAATTAAAGACACTTCTAACCCCTCCCCACAAATTAATATTAACCCTTTGCACTCAGATAGTAACTCTTACTCACCATTCAAGACGGTGGATCATTTTGACGTTTCATTTATTTATTTTTCAATTTTATTTTTAAAAACGCTTACAGAATGGTAAAGTATCAAATACACATGTTAGAGCTGCTTGAACATCAGCCCCTGAAAGCATCAAAATTCATATACCACTCAATAGCTACGCAATAACTCGAGACGAAAATGAGCAATTACTTCCATATATTTAGCGGATTGTTCTGGGGTGCATACCAGACTTTGTGTGCGACTAACTCCATGATACTTTCTTTATTGCCTCTACCCTTCGCAAGGCTCGCCTTGATTTTTTGAACCGTTCTTTTTCGTGACATCCTATTAGCTATTTTTTATTTATGGTTCCTTTCATGCATTGTTATGGCGGTGACTCATATGCTTTAATATACGTACTCGTTTTCCTTACTCTTCGAAAAACGATATATTAAGGATTTTCTTAAATACCAGTATAAATTGTGGGTTATTTAGAGGTAGTACTATGTTTTAACAACTGCATTTTAACTGTGAAATATACAGTTCAGTTGTAACATTGCTTGTCTTTGAACTGACAAGTCATCACTGCCAGCAAGTAAATAATTCTAACATTCTTCAATTTTTTTTAAATCTTTGATTATATTGAATTGAAAAAAAATGACCGTTGCAGATATTGCTACTATATATACTCCAGTGATCTAAGCCTAGGGACAATGAATGAATTTACTTGCTATCCGACTGGACACTCCATCTGAACAGGTTTCATGGTCTCTTTTATCTAAGAGAAAAGTCATAATTTTTAGTTTCTGTAAAAGTCGTTACCTTCTTTTATTGTAGAGTTTTGATACTCGTACGTGACTGAGGCATCAAAAAGCTTTGTTCCGACTTTCTTTTTCTCATAAAACAATCAAATTCGGTTGTTTTTTTTACGTACCGGATGCTACTCTCGCTATTGGTATACTTTCTCTTAAATCCGCGACAAGCCAATAACCCTTTCGTTTTCAAGGTTATTTTTCTTTCTCTTTTATTCTTTGGTGAAAAATGAATTTTATGATCCAAAGCTTATTTTTGCGAGTTTTTTTTAAAATTTCCATATTGAGAATCTATTTTAAATGAAAAAAAAATTAGATGAAATAAGATTTCTGGCATGGAATTCAAGTAACGGCTCATCTCGAGCGGATAAACGTGTTTCTTATTAATACTTTAACCTGTTAACTGGTCGCGTTTATTATTTCGCTCATCTTGAAGGGGAAAAAATTCGTTCAAATGCATGCCCATCAAAGACAGTAATTTTTTTTTATTGCAATATAATAATACATGTATGTACTTCATATATATTTCAAAAATTTAGTTTGTCATTAAATTTTCAAGATTATATCGTATTTTATAATGTAAATGAACCAGTAAGATTAGTTCCACTGGAACATTCTCTCATATTTCCTAATATAACTGTATGAGATCTGGACATCATTAATGAAGGTGTATAAGAGGTTCGCATAAAAGGTCTGTACCTTGGAACAAGGCTACAACGCCTAGAATATTAAGATTTCTATTTTATGAATACGTATATGAGTGTTTTATGCTTCGTAATATATAAAAAAAAATGAGAATATATTGAAAGCCTTTTTTTTTTTTTTTGAACTGGTTGAAACCAAAATTTATTGAACTAAAATTTTAATAACAACGTCTCATACCAATTTCCATTTAGCTCAGCCATTCCTTTTTAAAGTTATCTACAATCAATCCCTTGACGAATTTTGTTATAAATTTAACATTAATCTAAACTGTACATGTTAAAACTGTAAGCTAAATGTTATGTATCTAGCTCTTTACGTACTGACAGATGAATTTCCTGTGCATGGATTTCGCTCAAAAATTGTAATTCTACAAATTTGGTGTGAATACCATTTATTCCGTTTTAATTTGTCTTTCTCGAAGCACATTCGAGTTCTGTGTTCAGAGGAATACATAATTCAAAAAATTCATTGAGGTAAAAAACATGAAGATTCATCACGATTACAATACTTTATCTTTGTACACTTCGTTGCATTCGTTTAAATCCTTCGGAACCTCCCCGTAGGTGTAGTGTGGAAGTTTAGAGAGAGAGGTGCGAGATCAGATGTCGTCCTTGTCTTTTGATAGCGTTTCAAATTTCCAAGGTCCATCTGCAAATAACCCTAGTGTTGCTTTAAAACAGGACGTTCATATAAATGAACTGAATTGGACTTAGCGTACGTGGCATGCGAGAAAGTAAAAAATGAAAATAATGTTGAAGGGTGTAGATATGCTTCTTTTTTGTTGTTGTTGTTTTTGTCTCATTTAAATAAACTTTTGCATTTATCTTTAACACGTATCATCACGCGAATTGGCATCATCTTTGCTTATTGTTATTCATATGTCACAAGCAAAAAGAAGAAAAAAAATGGAGTAAAAACGAAACAGTTTTCTAAAAACATTTTCTCAAATTTCGCAAAAAACGCACATTACACTTGAAGGAATAGTAACCCTCAGAATCCTTTTCCTTCCTCATTTATAATCTGAAGTGACCCAATTGAGATTACTTGGTGTTAAGATTCTTTAACTATATTCTTAACAATAGAGATCTTCTCATATTTTTCCAAATAAAAGAGACAAACTTTTAAAGAACATGATATTACTTACAAATAAATCATCTTTCTTTGTTTCCGTTTCCGAACTTATTTCAAATCCATGGGAATGGTTTCGCCGAAATCTTCTTTTTCTCGCACATTCCATAAAAAAAAGTTACTTTCCCCTTTCTCCGCATAAGATTTTAGACCTTAAGCAAAATCGTGAATGCCTCGAGTGCTCGGCTTTTTATTTTTCACAGTCCCGCATATATGTGTTTTGTACTTCATAGTTTAGAGAAGAAAATCAAGTATGTGTTTTTGATGTTATTTTCTGGACCGAATGAATCAAAACTTGACACCGAACTACAATTTTTGTGACAACATCGAATACCAAAGTTTGGTTCAAAGTTTGATACAAATGTACACTTTAAACGCTAAAACTGTGATCCAAATTTCATTTTTCTAACTCATTGCGTTTTTTGAGTTTTATCGCAGTTACATACTTGGGAAAATACAGACGGACAGCACAATCAATTCTTTGTCGAATGTGTTTCAAAATTTGATATAGATCTATATTTTAGATACTAAATCTATGTACAAAATTTTGTCCATTCAGCCTTTTATATTTTGTGGTTCACCTGTTCTCAGCTAGATAGCTAGACTTACTGTGAATGGATTTCACTCAGAATTCGATAGAAATCTATCAATTGGTGTAAAGTTTACATACCAATTTCCATCGATCTTGCTCAACGCGTTTTTTCCTTGTGTTAGCAGACAGATTATTCAATTCCAAAAATTTGTTTTTCTGACTTAAGGAAATTTGAAATGTGAAGAGAGTCGCCAAAATCTCGAGTTTGAATTTTTTGACGATTTCAAAATTTTCTTTGTATTGAAGAAAATAATTTAAAAAATGGCTAATATTCAATATAAAAAAATATTTCCATATTAGAATTAATAGTTTTATAGCTTTTAATTTTGAACCAAACAGTTCCAAAATTAGATACTAGGTTAATTGTGAATTAGGTAATTGCAAATTAAGTAACTGCGCTTCAAGACAGTGCACATTATGAGGTGCCTCTATTAATAATTGATAATTTTTATTTCACATTTAAAAATATTCTTAATTTTATCAAAATATTAATGATTTTTTTTAGTTTTCTTTATTTTAATAGATTAGTAAAAATATATTTTTTCAATTCATATATCTTGGGAAAAAGGATTAAAACAAAATTTACAAATTAACCAAAATTATTAATGAGTGACTACTTTATCTGCATTTAGAAAAATTTAATTAACATTTAGAAAAATTTAATTAAGAAATGATAAGCTTCAAACAAATATAACATCACAAATTATTATTTTACAGGACTTGCTAAAAAGAATATAACACAACCATTTAAGCAAATAGTTGATATTTCAGTATATTGCAAATAAATATTTTATTTATTAATATTTTTTAGCTATTCGTTATAAACACTTATTTTAATCCTAATATTATTCGTATAATTTGCCTTTCACGGGAAAATTATTTAACAAGTAGTCTGATTTATTATTTAACAAGTAGATTGATAACATTTTTTAAACAATCTACTTGTAACTTTTCTAGGCAATTAACTAGTTGTGTATCCGCCGTAGTTCCACTAACGTAATTTGATGTAATGAAATCTAATCTATTCGTGAAGATGAAATGCAAATGTCATCTAATATATAAAAATAATTTTTTGTTTGTATGTTATGCGTTGCCGTAACTTTCATCCGATGGCGATAAAATTTTGCCAACTTATTGCTTTGAACCTAGAAAATCCGTGTTTTTCACATGGCTAATTCTATATTGGATGCTCATGAGTAGGGATTGCAATATCGAACCAAAATTTCAATACCGGTATTCGGTATTTTTTAAGTCTTAATACCTGTATACCGGTTTTAATACCGGTATTAAAAATTTTAGAAAAAGAAAGAAAACACAGGTCTTCTTTGTTTTATTTTCCAGTTTTATTAGAGAGTTTAAATATCACAAAAAATAATTTGTAACTTATAAATTATAATAGTATATAAGGAATCACAAAAAAGTAAAGGATAATCTTATTTATTTATATCACAAAAAAGTGTAAATATCATTATTCAGTCTGTGGTACTATTACAAATTTTTAAAATGTGATCTTGAAAAACATAATGCATCAATTTTTCTGGCATTAAGCCTGAAAAGTAATTTTGTGCAAAAATTACCAGCTGTCGAAAACGCTCTTTCGGCATCTACGCTAGTTGGTGGTACTGTTAGCAAGGCGCGATATACTTTTTCCAAATATTTACCTGTAAATCCCTCATCTTCAAATAAATCGATTCCTCGTCGGATGGCTTTGGATATAGCTAATTTCTGTATTGTATTTTTCTTCGTTGAAATTTTTTTTATTTATCGCTAATTCAAATTTTTGTTTAAGAGACAATTCCTTTTCCCTATCGACATTAGTGCCATCATAATCTTCGATAACTGAGCCGAATTCTTCTGAATGTGGATAGGTTTGTGGGTAAAAAATGTTAAGAAAATTTTCTATAAACATAATCAGATTTGATTTGGTTATTTTCTTTTCTTTTTTATTTTCATTTTTAAAATCATTATAATTATGTAATTACCGTAAGACATTTTTTATTTCGGTATGCCTTTCTTTTGTGCGATTTTTCAATGTAATATATAATTCTTCAGATAGTGAGTGATGTGTGCTGTTCTTTCAGTGACTGCAACATGAAATTTATTGTTGCATTAGCTGTTAATAAATTAGAATTTCTCCGACATAATGACTCAATAGGCAGTTTTATTGGAAGTAGAGCTAGATATTAAGTCGAATTCACTGTCTGAAAAATTAATTTACAGGTTTAAGTCGATTATTGCTTTTTTGGATTGGATTTCTCAGTTTCAAAAATCATTCCATCATTAGGAGTAAACTGTTCCAACATGTTTTAGAATCTAATAAACATATTTTTTTATTTTCAGTTAGTATAAATTTTAGTAATATGTCATTTTTTATTGGGGAACGTTTAAATATCTTAACAATTTTTCGACTTTATAAATTATAGGAAGCAATTCTTGATGGGTTAATATTTCATCCTCATTAGCAATATCTTCTTTAACAATTACAATGTCATTACCTTCATTGACAGTATCACTCTCACTCCCTTCAAAGTTGGAATCCGTAGTTTCTATATCCACAGTATTTGGATTCTTCTGTTCTTTATTTTTTTTTGGTATAATGCATCTATTACTCCTAATTGAATTCCATGAGCATAGCACAATTGCTGATTTGCACCAATCAACTTTCCAACTTTTTTCATAGCTGTTGCTCCATCAGTCGTTATGGATACAATTCCTTCTTTCAGGGATAATCCATGTTTCGCTAATTTAGATTTAAGCTAATTTATTTGAGACATAAAAACAAAAACGTATACTATTTTTCTATGTTGGAGACAATTTTAAAAATTTCTAGTAAATACCGAAAAAACGGTATTTAAACTTGTGAATACTGGTATTACAAAATTGTACAAATGGTTCAAAATACCGGTATTCGGTATCCTGGTATTGCAATCCCTACTCATGAGTCGGACATTTATTTGTTTTTGTTTAAGGCGGGGGAAAAAAATAGTGACTATCCTAAAGTATATCTGAATAAAAAAAAAGTAAAGAAAGTAAAAATAAATCAATGAATAAAGTAGTAAAATTTAAAATGAAATATCACAAATTTCAAGTTATCATGTGAGAACATTATTATTTTTATTATTTGTCTTAATTAATTTAAGTCATTAACCAGTTTAAACCGGTTTGAAGCAATCACGAGACTTCTCTATCGGTCTCTCTCTATATATAATGATAATTTTTTAAAAATTTCTTTTTTAATTTTTCTAGCTGGCAAACAAAGTTTTGAAGCTCGACCGATTTTGAGATGAAATCACAGCTATGATGTCATAGTTCTACGTCAACCTTTTAAAAACGCATCTGCTGTCAAAGGAGCATGCATAATAATATTGCAATGCTGGTAAAAGCAAGTAAAAAAAATATATGCGATTAAAAGAGGATGATGAAAATTGCCATTTATGCTTTATTCATTGCCTACGCAATTTCGAACCTCAGTATTCATTGCTTACACGAGTTCGAGTTTCAATATTCATTGCTCACATGATAATAGAATGAATATTATTTATACTTTTCCATTATATATCGTTTAATTTCATTGAATGTATTCATTGTCGACAAGGAAATAAATATTCCTAATTTAACAAGAATTCAAATTTTATTTCTTGTCAAGAAGAATTTCAAATTTGAAACGATATTTCCAAAATTATTTCTTTTGCGGCAGCAACGCACAGGCTACAAGATAGCAGGATATAAAAATAAATTTGATTTTCAGAGAAATACAACTTCCATGATTAAAAAAAAAATTACATAATGTATGTTACATGATATGGGCAAAAATCTATAATTTTTAGAGAAATGCAATTTCAATTAAATACAAAATTTCAGCAATCGGAAACTTTTTCGAAATGCAAATTTATTTCTTGTAACCATAGTTCTTTCCAGAATTAATTTGCCGAAATGCTCTGTTTTTAAAATACCAATAAGATAAACTCATAATAAATGAGGCATCATTATTTTACCATCATCCGCAGAATTGGTCGTGGCTCAACAAATGCGAATTTGTAGCTGCATTATTATTTTGGTTTCAGTAATGGCAGTCGTTCCGCTTTTATCAGTACATTTGCTCAGCTAGAAAATTGATGTTTTCCAAAGTTTCTTGGAGCTCAAAGATGTTCTGCAAGAAAGATAAAACGAATTTTCCGGTTTTCCTTTTTGTTTATTATGCTATAAAATGCGGCTTATGAAATTATCAGAACGTATGATTTACCCTTCTGATAAAAATTTTATAACCTGTAATAAGACGAAATTTTCTAGTTTACTGAAAATGCGTTACATTTTTATTGTAAGAGGCGAAGTTTTACCGAGGAAGAAAATAGGTATCTTCTGCTTAAAATCGCTGAAGCTCATATATACTGTGCATTTTGAAATGACTATAAGAAAATATTTGAAATATACCGGGAAATGATACTGGTACTTATTGTTTTAAGATAGCGAAGGTGATTAAGATATGGACATAGAGCTTGTGGAGGTTTGCTTGTTTAGAAGAATATTGCATATTGCCGTCATACTGAAATTCTATTTAAATTAGAATTTAAAAAAATAATCGATTTAAAAATGAAATAGATTTATATTGATTCTCGTGAAGGATTTTGCTTCGTATTTCAGATTTTAAATGGTAAAACTAATAATAATAATAATTAAAAAAAATAGGTTAATTTGAAGTTTAAAGATAGTGTCAAAATAAATGTTCTGTGAAAATTGGAATTTTAATCAAATTTCTGACTACATTATTTTAAAATTTAATGAAAGTTTAATAATTTTCATTCTTTTGTTGTTCATTGTGGCCTCGGGGTTTTACGATTTTTCTCTGAATTTCAGTTTTTATTAAAAGAATTTCAGTCTATATTTTAGAATTATTAATAAAATCCTTAAAACATTTTTCAATTCCTTTAATATATTTTATAATTTATCATTTCAATTATAATGGAATCTTGTAATAAAAATTTTCGTAATTCATTACTAGAATAATTGATTACTCATGAATTGCATCAAAACTATATAAAATTAACCAATTTACTGACAGTATAATATTTTTATACTTTAACTATTGAACTGTCATCAAGAACACGAAACTGATAGAATTTCAAAAATATAGTATATCAGGAAAAGAGTGAAATATTAATTACAAAACCTCATCTTTATTTAACTTGATTTGTTTCTTGTAGATTTATTAGGAAAGTATAATATTTATAAAAATGAGAAATTATAATTGTAAAATTAATAATTTCCTGATACGTGATTATCTTCATTCTTTCTTTCAAACTTTTGAGTAAATTCTTTTTTTATCCATTACATTCAATACTGCAATTTTTAAAGGAGATTAGAGAGTCTTAAAGAATAATCTTACAGGAGATTAGAGAGTCTCAAAGGAGATATATTTCTATTCGTAAACAGAAAAAAAAAATGCCCTAATGATTTTTAACATATTTTATTAGTATAAATATCATGAAGTATTTAATTCAAAGTTTCGAGTTCTGTTTTGGAAAACGTAAATTTTTTATGTACATACTTTTTTAATAATCATTTTTAACAGGGTTGGCATCAATGATCAATTTAATAAATTTATTTACATGAATATATTATTACTTTCCTTTCTCTTTCTAATTACGATATAATTAAAAAATCAATCGACCCTTCTGACGTTTGTATATACTTTATTATTTTAGTGATAATTTTAAATTTATCTTAACGATTGTTGATTTGGAATTACACCCCGTTGAAATTTTATACTTTCACTAAAAGTATAGTTTTTAATCATTAAGAATGATATGGAAGGCATGTATGAATTAAATTTTTTCAACTCAAAATTGGTTTTCAGATTTTTATATTTGAAAAATTAATAGTTTAGTAATGGAATGATTATCACAATATGTGTCTTAGAATACTGGCGAATTTTAATTTCCTTATAGGGGTGTTGCGACATATATAATTTTCATAAATACTAAAATCTAGAGAATTTTAATTCTACTTGCTACTTTTTAATTGCACGAAGTGGGATTATCGTTAATTATTAAAATGAAATAAAACAAAACATCAAGTGATAATCAAAATGATAAAGAAAGCAAGGGTATTAATGTGCAGTTTAACTCCATAATGTGTAATGATTAAGATATTCACCAGTCGAATGATTATTAGATTTATTTAAGTTTATTTAATAATTTTTTATGTTGCACATACTAGAATTAAGCCTTGTTGGAGGCCCTTTGTGAGTGCAAGTTTCGAAGTGCAGTTTCCTACTTCCACGGTCTTAAGTTAGAGAGAAACTAGAGCAAGAGTTCCTGAACTATAACCCGACATCTTTTTCATGGAGGCCCAGCAAGATTTTGTATTCTTTGTAAAAGTTTTCTTTTTGTATATTCTAGATTTTTTTTTTTTTTTTTTTTTTTTTGCAACGGAAATAATTCGTATTCTATATAACTGGCCGTTTCAGATGTTTCCTCTTCGTCATTTAGTGTTATCTGTCTCTCTTCCAGACAACTTATACTCAGTGACCTACAAATTTATGATGTACTTTCAAAATTTATATTTGAGTAAAAGGACCTTTCATGTTTCATCTCGCCTTAAAAAAGTGTGTAAAATTATTTCGGGAAACATTAGATTCAAAACTGAGATTGAAAGTTTAAAAATGATGACATCAAGCAGAAAATTTATGTAAGGGGCATTCTTCTAATTGAGTTTGATTTCTTAAAAATTTATTTAAAATGGATATGTATGTAACAAATACAGTCCTAAAATTATTTTCTAATCATTCGGATTTAAAAAGGAACCTATGAATTGCGGAAATTGGCTTTTCCATTACCCACAATTCTAATTTTTGTTCCACATGAAACTACAGTATGACGTGAAAATCACCTGACTAAAATAAACGTGTTCTCAGTTGGATGTCGGAAAAAGTACCGTTTCAAATTGCATAAACTTTGAATGTGAAACGGGGCCGCTATGGCCTGGCGGTAATGTCTCATCCTCGGGACCGATTCCGCCGAAAAATCGTCGTATAAGCGGGTCTGATACACACTAAATCCATTGGGGCTGAATGCCCTCCCGCTGTTGTGATGCGGAAGTTTAGAGAGGGTACCAGCTCGGATGTCATCCTCGTCATTTACCACGATTTAAAATTACTAGGTCTGTCCGAAACAGCCATAGTGCTTCTTTAAAATGGAACGTTAATATAACTAAAGTAAACCTGAGAGTGATAACATGAGTTATTTTCTTACTTTTACCGTTGCTTTGCTGAAAGTGTCACTTTAATATTGGTCATGTATTTAACAACCAATTTTTAAAAGCATCTAAAAAATGTATCTTTTGCTTAATATATTTTTATAATACGATGTTGTCATTTAAAGAGCTCTTGCTCATTTTCCAGATATGTCATATGTAAAAAATAAGGTGTGTGTGTGTGTGTGTGTGTGTGTGTGTGTGTGTGTGTGTGTGTG